>PVIR01027239.1:0-23283 GCA_004026965.1 Petromus typicus
AGCAGAATTACTCTGTGCCGTGCCATACAGGTGAAGATGTATCGTTATTAGTTTGTTCAAGCGCCTCACGGGGAGGTGCAAAGTTAATGTTGAGTCAGCGAGACGAACATCGTCTTCCTAGCCTGTCCCAGGGTGTACTGGACTTCTGTATTTTCTATGGCAACACAGATGTAGTTACACAACTTGCCAATGAAATCAGAAGTAGAGGGTCTATCTGAGTTTGCCCTCAAGTTTCTGGAGCTAAAAGAACAAAGAATAACATAGGAAGTCTAGTTAACTTTGAAGTTATCTTAATCACAATTTGGCTTTCTTGCTTTTTTTTTTTTTCTGATTTCCTATCTCAGGATAAATTCCTGTGGAGAAAGCAAAAGTCCAAACAGCTCATTATTGGAAATGTCTTTTATTTTCTCTTTACAAATAATAGATTTCTTCTTTAATTTGGAAATCTCATCTGTTTATTATCTTTTTTTATGACTCATTTTCCAAAGGGCTATAATTTCCCACTAAGTTACTGTCCACAGTAGTACCACAAAGCAGCTCCTTTCTATTACAGTAATTTTCTTCCATTCCTTTTATAAGCATTTACATTTTTAGTTGTCTGATTTGAGTATCTTAGCATATAAGCTATTTTTAAACTATTTATAAATGAGCCGGAGAATTTTTTCTGTGAATGACATTCTATTTTGTTTTGTTTTGTTCCTAAAAAGAAATGAGAGTTCAAGAGAGATCTGAGGGCAATTTCACAATTGATGCACCATCAACTATTTTCTTGTTGTGATGATAGACTCGTGTGATTAATAAGCACTGGCTCAGTGCACAGCATACAGTGACTTTTGGTGATCACAGTTCCAGGCACCACTGTCTCATCTTGCCTGGTCCATGTGCGCTGCTGCTGCTGCCCCTGTGGCATCACTGTGCTGACAGGCACTGGGCAGAATCGCCTGTGAGCACAGCTCTCCAGTTCTGCTGAGAATTTAAGAGTTTCTAAAGCTTGTTGGGGGAAAACTAATAGGATCAAGTCTATCTTAGGAGCTTTCTTTATCCCTCCTATCAAACAACCAATATTCCTTGGATTATTTTGATATATAAAACCAAATAAACAAGGACTACTGTATTAAAATAGTAGCAATGTAGTTTATATAGTTAATACAGTTAGAAAGTTAGGTATGCAGTTTTCCCCACTTAGCTATTCTGGGCCCTAATTGACTTTATTCAAAAATAAATGGCTACTATTTTATAATTTTTCATGTTATGAATCAATTTAAGGTTTAACACAGAAATCCATTGTGTCAGCATATCGCTGCTGATTCTTTAGTCCATCCTGCCCAGGTTGTCACACAATGAAACTTGAACCCCTCTCCTTGTTCAGATGAATCTGATATTGATTTATATAGGGAACTAGTTTAATGTGTGAATGTTAAAGGTGTGTTGGAAATGTAACTAGCATTCATCTTGGCTCAAATTTTATTCAAGACTGAGCAAGTTGTTCATCCCTTTGGTTCATCTTTGCAACCTGAGCCCATTCTTTTGGGAATGCTGTGTATCTCAGATGCCCTTTAGTTGACAGAGAATGGTTCCCTCTAATTCTTGCTCTGTGTCAATGAAGCAGAGGCCCAAGTATTCCAATGGTATGAAAGCTTGTAGATCATGCTATTTTCTGTGTTCAAGACAGACACCATTTTGGAGCTGAGGGAGAAAAATAGTTGAGAGAAAAAATAAGTTAACTAACAAAATTCTTTCTTTCTGATATCATGCCTATAATAGTTTTTTGAATAACGAAGTACTATTTCCCAATAATACTAGGTGTTATTTCCAAACTTTTCTCATTGTTAGGAACTGAATTTTACCCTCTTATGTTGAGGTCATATCTCCCATGGTGACCACTTGGAGGTAAGGCCTCTATAGAAGTAATCAATATTAAGTTAAGTCTTACAATGGGACCCTAATCCCCTAGGATTAGTATCTTCATAAAAAGACAGACCACAATGACACCTGCTCATTCATCGTGGTGTCCTTTCCCTCATCTGTCCTCAGGGGAAAAATCACGTGGGGACAGAACAAGAAGGTGGCTGTCTGTAACATAGGAAAGGAACCCTTGCCGGACTCAGGAGTAGGTGGGCCTTGACCTAGAACTGACAGCCTTCAGAACTGTGAGAAATGCATTTCTGTCATTTCAGCTACATGACCTACATGCTATTTAATTATGGCACCTGAGCTGAATGATATACTTGTGCTTTTATTTCTGGATTTATTGATATAAATAAATTAGTGAGATGAATTAGTGAGATGTGCCTAACAGTTATACCTGGTGTGTGAATAGGATTTTGCAAAGTTAAATTATTCACATTACTTTAAAACTGGTAAATATATATGTAAGTCTAGTTGAAACATGTAACACATTAGATTAACTATGTTGGCAGATGGGAGAAATTTAACACATTGTGAAGAGTTTTATTAAAATGTTCAGAGAGATGTAATTATATTTTCAAAAATTAAGATTATAATGTGTTTCCACATTTTAATATAAACTTTAATATTGATTAAATTTTAGTTGGTCTTTTATTTTTATTTATTTATTTATTTTAGGTTTTTTTGAGACAGGGTCTCGCTTTGTGGTTCAAGCTGGCCCTGAGCTCAGCCTCAGACTCACATCACAGCAATACTCCTGCCTCTGCCTCCCAAGTGCTGGGATTACAGGTGTGAGCCACCACGCCCGGTACTGTGATATGTGGTACTGGTTGCTGCTGGGCGTGAATCTCCACACCCAGTATCGTATGTGGTTACCGGGGGTCAAACTCAGGTACTTGTGCTTTCAAGACAGGCGCCGGAACCACTGAGCTAACTCCCTGACCCTTGGTCTTTTAATTCTAGTATAGTGTTTGAACATTTTATATGAGAAAAAAACACATGAAAAGTGACTTAAAATTACAAATTGTGCACCTCTTACCTGAAATTCTTGGGATGAGAAATATTTTGGATTTTGGAATATTTGCATATGAGAGTGAGCTATTATGATAGTGAGACTCAACTCCAGGGAGAAAATTCACTTCTTTCATATACACCTATACATAGTGTGAAGTTAAACTTATGCAATATTTTTGGTGTGTTTGGGTTAATACTGTGCGCTGCTGCAGAAAGTTAAGTGTGCAGTTTTCCCCACTCAGTATCATATTGGTGCTCAAAAGCTTTCAGATTTTGGAATATTTTGGATTCCAGATTTCCAGATTCAGATGTTCAACTTGTATTCAAATTTAATTTTTTAAACTTTGAAATAATGTTTTATTTTTAGATTTTTATATCAAGGTCAGCAAAGTTTTACCTGTGAGGCAAAATTTGGTCTGGCATTTGTTTTTACAAATACTCCTATCAGGATACAAGTTTGTCCATATTTTTCCAAATGGTCTATTTCTGTTTTCACATCAAAAAGCAAAATTAAGTAATTGCCACAGATATCTTCAATACTAAAAATAATTATTGGTTCTTTGCAGATAAAAATTGCTTAACTTCTGCTTTAGTTCACCAAGAATGTGTTCCATTCTTAAATCATGGCAACGATATAGATACAGAGGTAGAGCTTCAAACGAAATAAAAACTAAAAACTGTTCAGTTTGAAACTGGAAGTTTAAGAAGTGAGCAGACATTCGCAGAGCACAACCCACATAAAACTTGTCAGTAGTATGTTACAAATCCTTAAAGATTTAATAAAAATGAGCAACAAAATCATTCTCATCAAGTTCACAGCTGTAACTGGTCAGATAGAATCTGTAATGTCAAATTTTTCATAATCTGAAACTGTAACCACTGAGAAAGAAAACTGTTCTTATCAAATTTATATTCAAACAGCAAATCGGACTTTGGTCTGCTCACTAGAACATGAAAACTACATTCATACATTTGAAAATTGGGCAAGAAAGTAAAAACCTCTGTTTATTAGAGGATGATTCTGGATAACGCCTGTCACATCTTGACACTGGTGAGATGGTTTCTACCACAGCACGATCCAATTCAAATCAATTATTACAACTTTCCATTTCAAAAAACATGGGATTTATATTTCATTTTAAACCCAAATTCTTTCAAATTGTGAAAGAAGCTGTTATAAGTTCAAAGACAAAAGATTTTGTTACTATTGTTATGTATTTCTCAACCAATGTTTATGGTTGTTTCTGGCAAATGAAGGTATTATTAAGGGAAACACATTCTTGATTAAAAGAACATGAAATGTCATACACATGAAAATGAGCATTTACTAGAACTGAAGAAAAAGACTGAATAAGTGATAAATAATTGATACTTTTCAACAAAGAAGTAAATTTAAAAGAAAATGCAAAACATGGTTATAATTTCAAGAGGAGTAAAAGATGATATTTTGTGTCCAGTTTTTGTGCAATAAAATAAAGATTATTATTAAAATAATATTTATAGAAAATATAGGAGATTTAAAAGTTTTTTGGGTATGGGGGCTTGAACTAAGGACCTTGAGCTTGTCAGTTAGACGCTCCAACCCTGAGTTACATCCTTAGCCAGGGAGTTTTTTAAGTTTAGCATAAATGACTTCCAAGTTTGTCAGTGGTGTGGCTTGGCATATAACATGATTTAAAAATAATTAAAAATATTACCTCTCTTTGATAGAGATCCAGATAATTAATTTGTTGGACAGGAAAGTGGTTGATGAAAACACATTTAAAAAATAAATATTACTCAACTAAACTGTATTTTAAAAGTCATGTTAAGAAGCTAATAAAAATACAATTGTTTTTAAATAGAAAATGAATTATGACATTAATTGAATGTGTCATCCATGTTGCTTGTCATAAAAAAGCTAATGACCGCTCCCCAAAAAGAGATATTTAGTATTTTATTTTTAAAAAACTTAAATAAGTTTAACGCTAAGCTTTAGAAATTTTTTCCAAGTTGTAGTAAACTACATTTGAAATATATTAACAAATGTACTATTTCATTAAATTGGATGAAAATTTCAAGAAACAAAAGCATTTCCTCAAAATGGAGAAAGATTCATGCACAGATATTCCCCAAACTAATTATTGTACACTATTCTGTAACTATTAGAAAACAAGTTATAGTCTCAAGAAGAGAAATTGAAAATTTTGGTTCTTTTTATGATATCCATTATTTAAATCATTTTTTAGAAGAAACTAGGAGATACTGTAGATGCTGCTGTAGATATTGCTGTAAGATACTTTGAAAATCTCTAAAAGCATTAGAATCTTACATTCTGTGACTAAACTTTTCTGTACTATTTTGGTAATAAGTAATCACCAATATCTCTATTATAATATTTGAATATAGTTGTAATTTGACATTTTATTTTGAAATGATAATATTGCTTTAAAATAGTGTTGGCAAGTTAAAATGTAATGGAAGATTACTACAGCCTCAACAGAATATTTTCCATAGATGAATTGTGTCTCTGGTGTGAGAAACTGAAAGTGTAAACATTGACCAAAATATATAATAGATAAGGTGAAATAATGAGAAACTGTTGAAAAGGAAAAGGAAACTGGGAAGGCTGAAGGGGAAAAAGAAAGAAGGGAAACAAAAAAAAAAAAAAGAAAAGAAGGATAAAATGGAAACAAAGCTTTGAAAATAAGAAGGGGAGAGAAGTAAGTAGGGAGAAAAGAGGAATCAAGATATCCCATGTACAGGTACAAATTCCTGTGATGAAGGGGATCATTATGTATATCTTCATTGTACCAATAAAATAAATTAAGTTTTTTTTGAAAGAACAAAAAGTCATTTAACAACTTCAAGGACTCAAAAAAGGTTATTTGATTTGTTTGCCGATAGAACACAGGAGTCAATTTACAGAAATTCTGTGATGTGATGTATTTTTACACTAATTATGTTGTCTGTGTCTTATCATTCACATTTTGTTGGTTATCAAGAGAATAGTCACATTTGCACAATAGAAGTTTAATTCAGGGTTTAATTTTTTTTTTTTTTCTGGTCAACCTTCAGTCATACACAATAATCACAGATTTACATGATGTTCAGTTTGGGAGTTAGGAAGGTGCGTTTGTGAAGGTAGCAGAGGAGAGAGCGTACTGACATCTGATTTAACAGTTTGGTAGCTTGTGTAAAATTTAAATGTTGAGGCATAAATGCTCACTCTTATAGCCTTCCTTCCTTTTTTTTTCTTTTTTTTTGATTTTTTAAACCATCCACATTTTATTTAACAAAAGTAATGATCAAGACATTTCTAGCATTTACAGTGTATTTATATAAAAATAAGGACTTCTCCAAAATAGGTACCAGAAGCACGAAGTTCAGGAACGTAAGGTGCACAGACAGTCCGTGTTATACCTCGGTCACCCAGAGCGACAGCTGGCGGTCTCTCCCCCCGCCCATCACGCACAGCGGGAGGGTCCGGTGCCAGGAGAGGCCGGATCCGATGGCAACGGAGCCCGTGAGGATGGGCTGAGGGTGCCCGAGGTGATGGATCTGAAACTGGCTGCTCGTTTTGCCAGGGTAACCCGTGGTTGTGAACAAGCTCTCACTAATTGTGGACCACCTGAATAAGCAAGCTCGGTCCATGTGGAGCTTTCCTGTGGGCAGAGCTGGCCACTTTTCTTCACTGATATGAGAAAAAGAGTAAGTTAAAAACGTGAAAGCATAGTGGCCATCCGTGATGGGATGTTCTGGGACTTCCTGTTTAATCTTCTCCTTCCTCATGCTGCATTCCAGGCCAGGTTTCTGCTGTGTACTCCAACTGGATACCCAACTCATCTGGTTCCTTTCTTGACTGGAAAAGATGTTTTGGTTTGAAACGAATTCATGTGAGTACCATAGTTTCTCTCTGTTAAAAATTCAAATAAATTTGATTCTGGCTTTTTTCCTACTGCTTCCAGGAAGGAGAAATGTCTTACTGGCCACGAAAATCAGCAGTCTATCACAAACCAGACCTATTAAACTGAATGACTGAGCATAACAAAGGAGATGCTATTATTTTTAAAGAGGTTATTACATATCTCATACGCCAAAGTTGTTAAAAAAGAACAAAAGCCTATTCTCTTGAATGTGTGAAACCAAATCAGTTTTTAGTACAGAATTAATTGTAGGAGCTTGGCCTTTCCAGACTGTGGTGAGTGAGATTCAATGGGAACTTTCTCAGCATGTGTCTCGCATTATATACAAACAGTGTAACACAGCTCACACTTTTCCTGGCATTCATTAGCAAAGCAAAGGAGGGAGGAGCCAACCACGCTTCACATAAAAAGACTAGAAATCTGTGTCTTCTGATAGTTGTACTATTCAACCTGTGGGCACAGACCGGAAGTTTAGACGTGAACTTTGTTTGTAGGCCTATCACCAAAATATGTTCTTCATTAATGATTACTTTTCTCAGTCTTGTGTCACTGTTGAACCCATCCAGGTAGATTTTTTTTTTTTAAGGTTTTTTGAAACAGGGTCTCGCTTTGTGGTTCAGGCTGGCCCTGAGCTCAGCCTCCAACTCACATCACAGCAATCCTCCTGCCTCTGCCTCCCGAGTGCTGGGATTACAGGCGTGAGCCACCACACCCGGCACTGTGGTATGTGGTACTGGTTGCTGCTGGGCATGAGTCTCCACAACCAGTATTGTATATGATTACTGGGGATCAAACCCGGGTCCTTGCACTTGCAAGACAGGCGCTGGAACCACTGAGCCAAATCCCTGGCCCTCATCCAGCTGGTTTTTTAATGCTAGAAGTAATTTAAAACTGAATGAATTCACCCACACCCCGTTTTTAGTGCTTAAAGATAAATGAGTAGACATGTCCTTGCTATTCATTTGATACTTGTCAACTTGTTTACTTTTAATTAACCTGAAGAATACCACAAGTATGAGTGAGTTTGGTTGGGCTTTTTGAGTTAAAATCATAAAAACAAATCTTGAATGTCTTGCCAAAGATATTTAGCAATAATATATTTCTAACAAGATTAAAGCTAAAATTCAAAGTAACTAAAATTCATTCCAACAATATTGTTTAGTAAAACTTTGTCATATAGAACCTTTGCTTATATATGACATTCATTAAAATAGGAATTCTTTTTTTTTTTTTTTTTAGGTTTTTTGAGACAGGGTCTTGCTTTGTAGTTCAGGCTGGCCCTGAGCTCAGCCTCCAACTCACATCACAGCAATCCTCCTGCCTCTGCCTCCCAAATGCTGGGATTACAGGCGTGAGCCACCACGCCCGGCACTGTGGTATGTGGTACTGGTTGCTGCTGGGCGTGAGTCTCCACACCCAGTATGGTATGTGGTTACCGGGGATTGAACCCAGGTCCTTGAGCTTGCAAGACAGGCGCCAGAACCACCAAGCTAACTCCCTGGCCCCAAATAGAAATTGTTTTATCTAAAGGCTTATTCCTTGTTCCTCTATGTAACATTTTCCTGTATGTAATATTGAAAAGTGCAGTGCCCTGGAATATATTACAAAGGACTTTCCTTGCAAATCTGTGGTTGTTGTTATATTTATTTTGGGTTGTTCTTTTGGCTGTCATTTCATGGTTATTCAGAGATTCAGTGTGTATGTAGTTATATGTTGAGAAAAAATACATACTGTTTGCCTTTTAGTACCATCAATAGGAAGCTCAGGGCAAAGTTTACAGTCTTGGGCGAAGGTTCCCGAACATGTATTTTGTTCTACTAGATCAACTGTGCCTTTTCATTTTGCCCCAGTGAACTGTGTCATGTGCACATTGTTGTCTGTGACTCCTGGAACATTCTGTAAGGGATCTATCTGATCATAGCCAATTCGTAAATGAAAGCTACTCTTTCCAGTTCAAAAAGTAACTTTACATATTTGTTTTATTTCTATATTGAATTCTAAAGGCAAAGATTCTATTAAAAAACAATTGGTATTGTTATGACATGACTTCTCAGTATCTATCAGCCTAGGGAATGATTCCATTAGACAATGTAGACATCTTTCTATGTTGATACAGGGCTGTCTAGGTCCTAGTTATGGATTTCATGGTATAAATATACAATGACATCATGCAGATATAATCTACCTCCCATGATTTTATTATTGTGTGTGCTTTGAAGTAATGCTAATTCGAAAGCACCTTCTCTTACTCACTTATTTAAAAACATTTTTGGCTGCCTATTTTTTTTAATTGAAATCTTTATTGGTACATTACATATATACATCATGATTAAACTCCACAATGGGAATTTGTACCAGTATAAGACACAACTTAATCCTCATTTTTTCCCCATAGCCCTACCGCCCCCCCATATACATAAAATTTGTTTCCTTTCTTTTTTGTTATAATTTCATTATTTTTCCCCCTTCACTCTCTTTCACTTTAAGTATTTTCTATTGTTTTTAAGTGATGGTAGACACTAGGTATAAGAATAATCTTATACGCATCTGCTTAAAGTTCCAGATGTTCAACAGGGGCTTACAATAGCCTGAGTTGAGGGCTGGGCTCAGTGAGGTATAAGATGTCATGGAGACCGTGGAGTGGGAAGAGCAATTTGATCTACTTTATGGAGCCACAGAAGGCATTGAGGGCAGGGTGATCATGGTGGGTGGCATTTGATCTTAAACCCAAAGGACGATGGGGCAAGCTAAAGAAAAGGACTGAAACTTGAGAAGACCCTTAGAAGAAACAGTTTCCAGAAGCTCAGCGCCCAGACAGAAGGAATTATGCTTGAGCAACCAGAAGTTTGAGGTCAAGTTTGAAGGAGAAAAAGTGAAACTTCAATGCCAGCTTTCATATCTCATCTCAGCAAGTTTCATGCCAAGCAAATTATTTTTAATGTTAGCTAAGGTAAACCATAATAAAAAGGTACATCTGCTAAGCAAGTTACGGAATTGAGCTTAACTGTACCAGTGCATAGAGTTTGCTCCCTGTGTAACTTTGCCAGGCTTGGAATCCAGATCTGCTCTGCACAAGGAGTTTTAAGTGGTCTTTGATAATCATGCCAAGAGGATTTTTCCCAAGCTGAAAGCTTGCACAACTGAACCTAAGTTTGGGTTTAGGACATGGACACACATTTGGAAATAGAGGTGGCCCCTGCAGAAAGCTCCAAACACACTGCAGTATGTTTCTGCTTGTTCCTCTTCAGCCAAGGCTTCTGTTCTTCCCTCAGGGCTTACCCAGCCCCCCTTTTTGCTGAAAGCTCTTCATCAGAGATCACCTCAAGGATTTGAAGAATCAAAGCTGTGACTCAGAAATTTTGGGTACTTTGGCACTCGGGCTGCAGAGCAGTGGGCGAGGTAATGAGATCCAGTTGTGTGACTTTCATGAAGGTTTGAACTTCTTCCTTTTCAACGCAAGGAAAGAGGGATTACTACCATTCTGGGAGAGAGCTGACAAAGTCACAACCACTTCATGTGGCATCTGTGATGAAGCATCGCATGGGCAGGGTTATTAGGGATGACGTTGGCAGCTCTGGCAAGGCTCCCTTGGAGTGGCTGCTGTGGATGGTGGTCCATCAGGAAGAAGCCACTGTGATCTCAGTCATCACCACCTCAAGGCCTTCCTTCTGGGGAGTTGGTCAGGTGGCAGCAGACACAGGAGGTGATTAACAACAGTGAACACATATAGCATCACCTGAAAACTATCACCAGGCACTGACCCAACCCTTGCACAGAGTTGAAGAGCTAAGTACTACTATCAACAATTAGTGGATACAGAAATTAAGGCAGAGAGATGTGAAAACCGTGGCTAAAGACACAAAGGAAATAAGGAACAGAGCTCTGATTCCTTTTTTAGCTTTCCTGAAAATTGGCATGTTTGCATTTGTTTGGGGGATGTGGTACACATATAAAATGTACTTTTGATCATTTTTGATCCTCTTTCCCCTTAGTTTTCTCTCTTTTCTTTTTCCTAATCTCCTTCTTCCTCTCCGAAAAAAATTTCCCAAAAGAGCTGGGATTTGAACACATGAGCAATCTAGCAGGGTCTACGTAAAACATCACTTTGGGCAGAGCACTTCCACCACGTGATGTCCAAAGAGATAAGGGCAAGAAAACAACAATCACATTTTGATTAGACCGTCTAGTCTAGCCATTATGAACACCCTGATCCCATGGGAGAGAAAAGGAAGTGGAGTCTTCCCGGGGAAAAGCCCATGATTCTCGTTTCATCGTGTCATTTTTTTCGGCGTGGTTCCAGGATGTTTTCCAAGCAGTTCGAAACTGAAGGTGGACTTTGTCAGTAGGAGTCATGTACATGGTCTGGCTGGAATTCCCTCCCTTCCTCCTGACTGACTGACAGTGTCTGAGAACCGAGGACTTAGTAATCAAGTCTTCAAATGTTACATGACTTTAATTTTATAGGCTTGTCTCAGAGAATATGAATACTTCTGTTGAAGGAATACCTTGATAGCATGAAAAACACATATGAGGGTAAAAATTATGTAGAATATAGAAGTTTGAGGGTAGTGGGAAGAGGAAGAGAATTAGGAAGAAGGATTTTCCTGGAAAATGTCAGGGAGAAATTGCTTCTAGTAATCACTGCCTTTGTATGTGGCAGCCTGATGACATATTTTCATAAAATTATAATCAGTAGTACATACAGATAATATAGATGTGTTCTTCAGAGGCAGTAATTTTTAAAGAACACTGACTTTCTAGTTATTTCAAGAAAAGATTATTTGGAAACTCTGTTAACCATTACTAGAATAATCATATTTTCTGAAACTATTTTGGCCTAGATAATAATAAGAGGGATTACTTCAAAATTTTGAGAAGATTGCATGGCATTATAAATAAGTTATGTATCTTGGAATGAAGTAAATGTCCTTTCAAACTGGGCTTCTGTTAGTGACTGTGTACCAGTAGGAAAAGCTGTTGATGTCTGCTATGATGTAGGCCGAAGACATTCTCAAAAGTGTCAGATTCGAGTCTTTTAAAATGCAGTTGGATCATGATAGCACTGACTTCGTCCTCTGATGAATTCACTACTAAGAGGTGGGGCTTGGCTGTAGGGAGGGCGTGACTGCTGCTATGGCTCTGGAGGGTCTCTCTCTCTCTCTCTCTCTTTCTCTGGGTCTTTCCCTGTTACTCTGTCACTCGGCTGTCAGGAAATGGGCAGCTTTCTTCTACCAGACCATCCATTCATCATATCTGGTTTGGAGCCAACCATGGACTGCAACCTCCAAAATTCTGAGCCATAATCTATCTTCCTCACATGTAAATTGTGTATGTTGACCTTAGATTCCAGCGATGAAAAGTGGACAAACACAATATCTAAGACTGATGCATTTTCCACATATTAAAAAAATACATTAATTTTATTATTTTCTTTCTGGTCACATCTATTACTGTTTTGAGTTACAATTAATAAAAAATACAAGTAAAATCTATGGCATAGGGTAAGTATAAATAATCAGATCCAGTTTATCAGGAACTTATTTGGGTAATTGATTAAAATGTACAAAGAAGTGATAAAAGAATCACAGCCTTGCTGGGTGTAATGGTGGATCCCAGCACTCAGGAGGGTAAGGCAGGAGAAATAGAAGTTCAGGGTCAAGCTGGGCTGCACAATGATTCTTTTTTTTTTTTTAAAAAAAACCCTCAAATCTTTATTGTGTATTACGAATACACAGCATCATCACATTCAACATTGAGAGTTTGTACCAGAATATGACATGACTTGATTCTTGTATTTCCCCCTTTCCCTTGCCTTGTAACCCTTATCCCATGTGTGTGTGTGCATATATATATACATATATATATATGTATATATATATATATGCCTTGTTTCATTTTTTTATTACTATATTATTCTTTTCCCCCTTATTATTTACCCTTACACCCTCTTTCCTTTTAAATATTTTCTATTTCATGATATCAACTATATACTACATATAGAACTATTTTTCTTTATTACTATCATTCTTTTTCCCCTCATTTACCCCCACACCCTCTTTCCTTTTAAAATATTTTATATTTCATAATATAAACTATATATATTATATATAGAACTCATTTACATCTTCATTTTCTCATACCAGAGAAAAGATATGATAATTACATATCTACACAGTGATTCTTTAAAAAAGAAAAAAACAAAACAAAAAGAAAGCAAAAATGACCCCTGACTTAGTTTTAAATAATAGCTAATTAAAATGTAAAGTTAGAAACATCTGTGGGTTAATGCAAGAGTTTGTACCTTAATTCACTCTTTGGTGATGAAAATACAAGGAAGCAATAGTTGTGATCTGCTTTTCCTTTTTGTAAAATAATGTGAGCTAATGATACTTTTTGCATACATCTTAGGGCATTAGCAAGAATGGAAAGAGGTTGTTCAGTGAAAGGTCTTCTCCTCTATTATAGATAAGATACTAAAACTCCATCTTTGTTCAAAAACATTGTGCAAGGGAGACAAATGTATGGAAATTGTCATCTCTTCTATCATCTTTGCTCATCTGTTATGACACAGCGTGGTTAAACGGACACAAGGCTATCTCTTAAGTGCCCAAAACCCTGGAACTAACTGTATTACAGTAATAGGTGGTCTTTTCTGCAGAAAGTCTTGGCATCTTTGTTTAGATTTTCAGTCCTCCCGACTCAGTGTTAAGAATTATTGGTTGGAGGAGGTATTTTCTGTATTCTTTCCCAAATCATGTAAAAGTTAAAGAAATAGCTTCACAAACTGCTTGTTTTATGGAAATTTCATCAGATCAGTTTTCAGAATTTGTGGAGTGCAGATTCAGGACCAAAGAAGATGCAGCTCTGCCTGGAACACCAGGTCTTGGCTGGTCCTGCTGTCACAGCTTATGCTTTGAGTCACTTGTACATCAAGTTTGACTTGAAACTTCATGTAATGTGTTAATTCCATAGCACGAAATAAAACATCAAAACTGATATTCATATCATATTCTGGATATGCTCCCTGGAATTTGGGAGAGGCTAAATGAATCTCAGTGAGAAATTTACCTCATTTTCTTTGCACACACACACACAAAAAGGCAGAAAGTAAGAAATCTCTAGTATTAAATTATTAAGTACTAGAATTCTAAGTCCCTTTCAAGTAAAATATTTTTAAAAAAATATTTTAATGAGAAACTGGAGCTTGCTTTATTTAACTCACTAGGCAAAGTGCTTGAAAAGGTTACATGATGAACTTTGATGAACATTTGCAGATGAAAAGCTTTTCAATTTTTAAATGTTTCTCATTGGTGAGAAATTTGATTCAAATAACTTGAAAAATTTACTGTCATTCAGTAAAAATATAGACATTGACATAACATTTTAAATTACCTAATAATTTTTCTTTCCTTTTATTGAAAAATTCTTACTCTAATGTACATAAATTCCAAATCAAATGGAATATTTTCCAAGTGAGTAAGCTTCAACTTTGAGGTTGTCGATGCAATGCAGGAACCCTGCTGGTAGTGTTAGCTAGGACAACATTAAGTGAACTACAAAGTACCCCTGAGCAGAATTCAACCTGCAGGAAGATTCGGAGTTGGGGCCACCACCCATTCTTGATCCCTCAAAGACCTACTGTCCCTTTACATCTCCATTTTCCATGCCGTAATAAGTACTTAGCTCTGTGTCCTGCTTGGGCTCTAGTGATACAAACACTTCACACCTCAGCGATCCTGGCTCAGATGGCCGGAGTACCCCTCTTTTATCCAGGTCTGAGAACATTAGATGAGAAATTTGGCTGGAAGGCAAAATAAGTAAAACTACACAGATGTAGGCAAAGGCTTTCTGAACAAAACCTTGGTTGCACAAGAAATAACACCAAGAATCAAGAAATAGATTCACATCAAATTCAAAAGCTTTTGCACAGCAAATGAAATCACTGACAAGGTGAAGCGAAAACTTACAGAATGGAGGAAAAAATTTTTGTCAGCCACTCCTCAGACTAAGGACCAATATCTAGAACAGAACTAGAAAAATAGACTCCTCTTCCAAATATAAAGACCCAGTTTAAAAATGGACATCTGAAATGAATAGACATTTCTCAAGTGAAAAAAATATAAATGGCCAGTAAATATATGAACAGGGCAAGGAAGCAACAGATAGTGTTTATTCTTCTTGTTTCCTCTGTGGACAAGTCAGGAACACAGAAGACACCAACCAGGACGAGGCAGCTGAATGCTACAGACTGTGGCTCAGGAGCATATTCTGGAGCCTGAGAGTGAGATTACTGTCTTCATCCGGGCACCTGGTAAAGAGTTTCTGAGCTAGTGTTTGAGAAATACTGCTGTGCAACAGAAGCACTGCAGGCCCCAGCTTCAGTTTGCTCCATCCCCGGCTTCTGACTCAGTAAGTATCTGAGAATTGGTATTTCTGAGGGATGTTTTAGTAATTTTGACGCTGGTGATAGGGAACAAAAATATTTTGAGGACTACTACCTCGGAAAATGGTGTATCAAAGAAGATTTAATAAGCACTTCCCATTTCCTTAGATAAATGTATAAAATCAATAGTTTATGTAATCTTTTTCTATCGTTAAGAGAATCTAATAGTACATGGAAAATCCTTACAGTATAACAGTTTAGAGTGTGCAGTTTTGAAAATGGGAGAGCAGCCTTTGCATAATGTTTTGAAGTAACTTCTCTGAAACACCAGCTTGAACGTCATGTTGTACTGCCCCGCGAGCGCGCGCATGAACTTGTACTCAGCTGTGGCAGCTGCATCTACTTAAAGGTCAGAATCAACAACTTAAATCTTTGCTCTTTGTGAATACTGTGCAATTTTAAACAGATAATTATATATTCAGATGCTAGGCTCAGAAACTCAAACGCCTACCTGGTCCAGAGGAGCAGTTGGCGAGTGAGCCGAGCAATGTGGGTGGAGGACTCGGTGAATGGTGGAGTTGCGCCTATTTAGGAAGAGCCTCTCACAGTTTCAGCGGATGGCTGCTAGGCAGGAATGCAGGCTGCTGGACCTTGTCTTCCAACTTGCGGGAGAACATAGAAATCCAAATTTTTACATGGACTCCATCCCCTTTCATGTCAGCTCCCTAATGGCCCAACAAAACACATTTGCAAGCCACATTTAAATTTGTTTTCATTGTCCAATAGAATCCCACAATTTGAGCATTTGAGATTTTGGAAACATTGCTTATGTGAATGTCAGATATTCACTGTTTCATATTATGGAAGTGTTTGGTTTAAATATGTGACTGCCCTTTAACAGCAGTTTCATTTTAATGAAGGAAAAGGAGTACAGTATGGAATTTCATTCTTGGGGCATGAGGTGGAATATGAGGCTCTTTGCAGAATAACTAAGACAAACTTTCAAAAATATGCATTCAGTGCCACGAGTACAAAACTCTGTGCCAAGCAATGATTGTGTACTCTTTGCTGTATTGTATTATTATTCACATTCTTTTTCTAGCCTGAAAATCATTTTGTGAAACAAACCTCAAGCTGATGAAAGCAGATACAATTTTTCTAAAATAAAATAATTTTCCGATGAAATATTTTTATCTAAAGGTTGAAGTGGCCATGGGACTGCTCAGGTTTTCACGGTCAGCTCCCAGTTACCCGGAAGCCGGCTGCTTGATTTTCATGTGAATCTTCTTTCCATCGCATTCCCTTCTGTTTTGTTGCTTGTAGTTTTGCCATCATCAGCCTGGCCAAAAAAAAAATGTTAATTTGTGGTTTTACTAGCAAGTATTTTAAGAAATAGTCAAGGGACTCTTGCAACTTAAGGCTGAATTTTAAATGAAGGTTTTTGTATTTTTTCACTTAGACATTTTCCTGCCAATCCTATTTTCACTGAAGTAGCTAAAATTGAGTAGTATTCATATTTTTTCTCTTTCCAAAACATGGATATTTTCTGATGTTTTACTTTGTGAGAGAAAATGCCTAGTCTTTATATAGAGGACGATGATTTAGGTTGTATATCAGTGAAATTCAAAGGCAGAGACAGTATACGGTGGAGTCAGGTATAGGCAACCTTAGTAAATCACTTAACACCTCTTTGTCTCAATTTTCTTACACAGAAAAGGACACGACCAATAATTTTTCACAACTGTGCTGCTTCACTAATTCTACTCATCTAGAAATATGTGACCCACTGCATTTCACATTCACAAGCATTATGTCTCATATATATTTGTTCTATGGTGTCTGAGATCTGGACACTAGGTAATCTCAAAAAATTTCTAGTTCAGTCTAAGTTATATGCATGTACTATTAGTTTTGAAAGGGAAGGGTGATATAAAATACCAGTCCACTGAAAAAGAGGTGATATTTTAAATCAGAAGAATTGGTAAACAATGAAACTATTTCATGAATGACATCAATGATATTCTGAGCTGATGGAACCTAGAAATTATACTTTACAAAATAGATTTTTAGTTAAAATCAGAAGAGACAAAAACTACCATTCTATACTGATCAAGAAAATAGTTAAGCAAAAACTCTCAAAGACACTGGCTTAGGGAAAGACTTCATGAACAAAACTTCTGTAGCACAGGAATTGGCTGAAAAAATCAACAAATGGGACTTCATTCTTTTAAAAAAGCTTCTACACAGCAAAGGAAACCAACAACAGAACAAAAAGCCAACCAACAATGTGGGAAAAAATCTTTACCAGCTGTTCCTCAGACAAAGGGCTACTATCTAGAATATATAAAGAGCTCAAAAAAATCAGCCCACCCAAATTTAAAGACCCAATTCAAAAATGGTCATCTGAAATGAACAGATATTTTTCAGAGGAAGAAGTAAGAGCAGCTAAGAAGCATATGAAGAAATGCTCAACATCATTAGTCATTCGAGAGATGAAGATGAAAACAACACTGAGGTTTCATCTCACTCCACATAGAATGGCTGCCATTTCAGATTCAGCCAACAGCAAGTGTTGATGATGCTGTGGAGAAGAAGGAACCCTTCTCCACTGTTGGTGGGAATGGAGACTCGTACAACCTCTGTGGAGATCAGTTTGGAGATTCCTCAAAAAGCTAGGTTTGTAGGTCCCATTTGACCTAGCCATTGCTCTGCTAAGTATATACACAAAAGAATTAAAAGACTCATTTCACAATGACATATGTGCACCGATGTTTATAGCAGCCCAATTTATGATTGTTACATCTTGGAAACAACCCAAGTGTCCATCAACTGGAGACTGGATAAAAAAGCTGTGGTTCTTCTATAGAATGGAGTATTACTCTGCCATAAAAAAGATAAGTTTGAATCATTTCTACTTAAATGGACATACCTTGAGGATATCCTCATAAGTGAAATAAATAGGTCACAGAGGGGTACATATCGCATCTTTTCTCTGGTATGAGAAAATAAAGATGTAAATGAATCCTAGAATTGTATGTTACATATTGTGAAATAGAAAGTGCTCGAAGTAAAATATGGTGAAGGGGGAAAATAATGAGATTATAACAAAAAAGTAAGGAAACAAATTTTATGTACATGGGGGGGTGGTAGGGTGGGTAGGGCTATGGGAAAAAATGAGAATTAAGTTGTATCTTGTACTGGTACAAATCCCCATTATGGAGTACAATCATGATACATATATGTAATGTACCAATAAAGATAAAAAATAAAAAAAAGTAGTTCACCAAGAAGATATAACAATTATATATGTATATCTAAATATACCATATATACATGTATATATAAATATACTATATATATTTATATATCAAATATTTTAGCAACAAATGGAAGGGGATATGTCCCACTAGTTTGGTTTATTTCTAATCATTTCCCAAAGACAACGTAGTCATAGGTGGGAAGTTTCGAAGGTGGCTGGATTAGCTGTGTGAATGTGGATTAAGTGTGTGATTCTGTGTTGTGGCTAATGGAGGCCTCACCCTGTGTATAGATGTCATCAGTGGATGGGCTGGTAATTCAGATGGAATAGGAAAAGACAGAAAGAAAGAAAGGTTGCTGCTTCGACTGCTGCTTGCTGCTTGCTGCCTTCCACTCAATGAACTCTTTCTCCCTTGCAGTGCCCCTCTGTCAGGCTGCTCTGCCTGGGAACTAGCAGACTATGGTCTGAAATCTCTGAAAAATGTGAGCTAAAATATACCTTTCTTCTTTAAATTTGTGGGTGTTGGGTATTTTGTCTCAACCATAAGAAAAGTGACTAAGGCATTTTCCAATACAATGTAGTGGATAACCTTAATTTACTACTTTCACCAATAGATAGATCATTCAGAAAAAGTCAACAAAGAGTATTAGAGTTGAATTATACTATAAATCACGTGGTTTTAATAGTTGTTCACATATTATTTCATGTCGTCAGCACTTAAAATATTTTCCAAATATAAACAATATGTTAGGCAATAAAGCAACTCTTAAGAAATTGAAAAATTAAAATAATTACTTGCATCTGTTCAGATTACAGTGAAATGAAACTAGAAATAAATAGAAAGACAAACCACAGACATTAGATAATCATATTGCTATCAAACATGCTGTTAAATGAACAGTGGCCTTTGAAGAAATCAGTAGAGAAATTTTTAAAATTCTAGAATTAAAAAACAAAATGGACATACAGTATACCAGAACCTGTGGGAAATAGAAAAGCAAATAATAAGAGAAAGGATGAAAGCCAACATCAAAACCAAACCAAAAAAACAGAAAAATTTCTCAAATAAAGAACCTAATGTTGATTCTCATGGTACCAGAAGAACAATAACAAACCAACAAAATCAGTGGAAGGAAAGAGCTAAAACATCAGAGTAGAGTAGATTAAAAGAATGATCCAAAGTATCAACAAAACCAAGAGTCAGTTCTTGGAAAAGATCAATAAAATTGACAAGCTTTTTGCTAAACTAACCAAAAAAGAAGACTCAAATAAACCAAGTTAGGGTTGAAAAAGGAGACAATGAACTGAAATCCAAAGTATCACTAGAGCATAGTTAGAAAACTTATTAACCAATAAATTGGAAAATCTAAAGGAGATGGGCAAATTGCTGGACATATGTTGCCTACTAAGACTAAACCAAGAAACTATGTAAAAAAAAAAAACCTAAATAAATTAGTTACAAAGCAATATGATTGAAACTAATAAAAAGTCTCAATAAAGAAAACAAGGATCTTGATGGATTCATTATTAAATTTTACCAGACTATGAAAAGAACTCACATCAATTTTCCTCAAACTTTCCCATGAAGTGGAGGCGGAGGAACCCTTCCAAACCCCTTCCATGAAGCCTGCTTTTAAAAACCTAGTTGATGAAAACTATATAGACCAATATTGCTGAGGAGCATAGATACAAAAATCCTTAACAAAATATTTGCAAAAGTAATACAAAAACACATTAAAAAGATCATATAAAAAGCCTTCAATGAAATTCAACCTCACTTTGTGATAACAATTCTAAACAGATTAGGTGTGGAATGATCATATCCTAACATAACAAAGGCTGTGTAGGACAAATCCATAACTAACATCTTACTGAATGAAATAAAACTGAAAACATTCCTTTTAGAATCAGGAAAACACAATGGCACAGCGGGCTTCCGGTGAGCTGGAGGGGAACTGGGTCATGCAGGCGGGCTGGACAGAGAGACATAAGCTGGCAGAGAGACTGTGAGAGCTGCCTGGGCTCAGGGCTTCTTGGCCAAATATTAGACAAAGGAAGTCAGTGGCTGAGGACATGGAGACCTTAGTGCTGTTTATCCCCCATCGGTGTAGGTGACTTGGTGCATGGAGCCCTGCGGGGCACCTCGCCCACAGCACAGCTTGCAACCGAGACACAAATTAGGACTGGGCCATGACCTCGAAGGCTTTGGGAAGCCACTTTGCTGCTCCAGCGGAGGCTGACGGGCGGCTCCAAATCGGAGAGTGACGCTGGTGCAGGGCCCCTGTGTGGACTGCCTGAAGGTTTTTATTCTGTTATTATTTTGCTAGTTGTGATTACTGTATCTTGCTACTTTATTGGATGTAGGTCATCTTTCTTTTTGCAGTTTTGTTTTGGTTGCTGCTTCTTTACTGGTGTTAGCTGGTTATTACACTTTAAGTTTTGCAGTGTCCTTGAGCTGACCCATCTGTGAGTGTTTATTTCCTCTTATTTCTGATTCGTTCTTATTTTTGGCTCTACTCTTTTCTTCATTATCTCACCTCCACGCCTCCTGCCCCTTCCTTCCCTCCTGTCTAATAACAGAAATATGACAGAGGCCTCAGTATGTGCAATAAGAATCTGCCAGTGCTCTAAATCACGGAGTACCCTGTGTCAGGCATTGTAACCCCTAACACAATTGAATTTAGAAGACCTGTACAAGATGCAAGCATGCTAACTAGTACTGGCAATCTTACAGCTTCCCTCAATCTCTAAATACAGTTCTATCTGCATACCAATAGATTTCTTTATCTCTAGAAAAAGAAAAAAAATTGCTAGCTACACCTTGGGGAGAGGATTAATATCTACAATATATACAGTAAATCCCGAACTTACAAAAGAATTCCCTTCCAAGGAGAGTGCTCATAATCGGATTTGCTTGTAAGCCCAACAAAGTGAGTTATATACAGTTTGACACAAATACACAATGTATATCATTTCAGACTCCCTACCAGTCCATTCCATATCACTGCTGTTTTTCCTCTGGTTCCCAGACATCCTGGGCTCTGACTGAGCACCCAAGTACTATATACTGTCACACTTTGTGGTAAACAGGAGCACAATATATACTGATAATCATCAAGTTGATTTACTTAAAAAATCCTGTACCCCAGAAACACTGTGAAGTGTCCATACACAGTCCAGTCACAGAGGAAATACAGTAGAAATAATAGGAAAACACATTGATCTTCAGTAGCAATCAAAACATCAACTAAAATAAAATACCATTTTAAATATTCAATGTTTAGAAAGATGATTATGTGTGCAATCTTATAAAAATTAAAAGGAATATAAATTAAAACAGTTCTAGACTGAAATTTGGTGGACTCTTAAAAGCCTTCAAATATTTATATTTTTGTGTAATTGTGCCCTTTGTCAAATAAATTATGGTGTATTTACAGGATGAAATTTCTCTATATATTATCATGAACTCATGTTTGTGATATTTCATGACATGGATAAGTCTTCATGGATAGATTTTGAGAGGAAAAAAGAGGTTATAGAATAAACCACACATTTCGATGTTAATTATGTATATTAACAAATGAATAAATATATATGAACATAAATGTATAAAAAGTCTGGAAGGACTTCTGACAAGATATTTACAATTTACAGTCGATTTCTTTAAATAATGATGATTTAAAATTCTTTGAAATCTTTTGGACTTTACAAAAATGTCCACAAAATTTAAACATGGCTTTCCTATTTAGAATTTTGCATTTTTAAATATTTAGGAGGAAAAAAATAATCCTGGATAATTTTTTACCTTACATTATCATATTATTATGAAATTCATACTATTTTCAGGTTTTATACATCTGGAATACCTTTTTCTTATACTTTTATTAGTGCATGTTTGCAATATGCTATTACATTCACTGGAGGGGATTGGTACATGTACACAGTACATTTCAATTGTCCTCCTTTGCCTCCTCCTCCAGATTTCTTTCATATTTTCAAAATAAGATTCATTTATTTATTTTATAAGACTTTATGTTAGTTACCATATATATATATATATATATATATATGTATGTATATTGAAAACCAGACTAAAGGCCAATGAACATATAAAATACATAAGACTGTTGTACTAACTGAAAGTACAATTTCAGATACATTGTTCACACTGGATCATACTACCTTTTTATTTCTTTCTTTTTCTTCTTATCTATCTATCATATATATAATATTTTTTGTACTAGAGAAACCATGTGGTATTTAAGGTCGTGTGTCCAAGTTACTTCACTTAACATTATTGTCTTACAGTGCGTTCATATTCCTGCAAATAACATTGATTCTTTTTAATGGCAGAGTAGTACTCCATCACATATGAATACCAGATTTTAAGGGTGGAATAAGCTGTTTCAGAAGTTTAGTGATTATGAAGTGCACTGCTATATACATGGATGTGCATACATAACTCTGGTATATCTGTTACTCTTCTGGAAAGATACCTACAAGGATAATAGCTGGGTCAAATGCAATTTCTACTTTTAGTTTTTGAGGATTCTCCATACTAATTTCCATTGTGGTTGTGTCAGTTTACACTCCCACCAACAATGGGGAATGTTTCTTTCACCCTATAGCTTCACCAGCATTTATTATTAGATGATTTCTTAATGGTTGCTTTTCTTTCTGGAGTGAAATTGAATGTCAAAAATTGTTTTAATTGTGCCGGGGAGTTAGCTCAGTGGTTCTGGCGCCTGTCTTGCAAGCGCAAGGACCCGGGTTCGATTCCCCGGTAACCACATAACAATACTGGGTGTGGAGAC
>PVIR01027240.1:0-23243 GCA_004026965.1 Petromus typicus
AGCCTGGCCCTTAGAGCAGAGAACAGTGAAGCCCAGGGCTTTCGAACCACAGGGGGGAAGGTCAAAGTCATGGTGGGTCAAGGTCATAGTTTGGACTTGTGGGGGCTGGTGCCCTGGGCCACATCTGAGATGGTGCTGGCTTTCTGATTCTGACTGCAGGAGGTCACAGCTCCAAGCCCACAGGACCCCTCTAGCTGGAGCAGATGGTACACTGCTGGGACAGCAGGGGCAGCTATGGAGGTAGGAGGATGTGGTGCACCAGGCCAGGGATGGGACACACAGTCCCTAGGGTAAGGGGTATCCTGTCAACGGCAGGGACAGTGTCTGTCTGGAGACTCAGCTGTGCAGCTAGTGAGTTTGGAGAATGTTGGGGGACAGAAGCCGGGCACCAGGCTCAGGCTCTGGGGGAGGTGCACGGAGTGGTGAGGGACCCAGATGGGCACCAGCCAGCGTGGCCAGCACAGTGGAGCCTGCCTGTCCTGATCAGAGACTGGAGAGCCCTGCTATGCCTGTGGTCCTCTTTGGGCTGTGCTGTTCTGGGTGACGTGGTTTAGATCTGACACATATGCCGAGGGGCTAATGAGTTTGGAAGGTGGCTGGGTCATGCAGCACCATGACCGGGAAGCACTGTTCTTTTCCTCAGCTCTTCCCTTTTCTGTCTGCTCTCTGGATGCTGTGGGCCGAGCAGCTGTCCTCCACCATGCCCTTCCCCTGTGCTGCTTCTGCCAAGGAGCCAGCTTACCATGGACTGCATCACACAAATCCTAAGTGAAATGAAACCTTTCCTCTTTTAAGTTATGTGTACATCTCAGCAGTGACTGCACCAGGTGTGGTGGCACCAGAGGGCACCAGGAAGCACTGCCCATGCAGTATGTCTGGTAACCTCTGTCTCCGCCAGCTTTTGGTCCTGCCCACACCGGGCTGACCATGTTCTCAGTGCTTTGCTCGCTGGCCACATGCAGCTCTGGGGTGGAGATGATCTCTGCCCTGTTAAGGGTCAAAGCTATCAAAGCCTTGACTGTGAGCAGCTGGTGGACAGACTGGCAAGAAATGAAGGACAAAAGTGGGCAAAATTGGGCTGCAACAATTTCACATTTTCCCCCTCCCCCAGAACACTATTTTGATTGGCCAATTACATGCTATAAGACTAGAATGAATTCTAAGACGAAACACTTGGATGGAAATAATTGCAGGTAGAGTCATTTTACTAGTATTCCTAGGGACCTCTAATGAAGAATAATGATGGTAAATCATTAATAGATATTTTCAGCTGCTTTAAACATTAAATCTGTTCCACAATTTTACAGCCATTACTCAGGCCTTTTGGGGTCTTCTCGTAAAAGTTGTCCTCATAGCTGGATCTGCCCTCGCCTTGCATCCCTCTCGCAGTAGTGATGTGGTATTTCGAAGTCTCCGAGGCAGCTCGTCCTTCACAAGCAGCCGGGGAGGGAAGGGCAGGAGACAGGCAATGGCAGATCAGCAGAAGGATGCCATCTTCATTCAGAGGTTTCCAAGAAAAGGTCAAGTGTGCTCAGTGGCTTTGGAGGAATTTATCCCATCGGGCTGTGGGACTGCCTGGCCTAGTGTGTCTCTCCTCAACTGTTCTGAAAATTCCAAGCAGGAATCTGCTTCCTCCTTGCAGTGGGGACCAGAGGACGTGGCATGGCTGAGCTGGCAGGAGGCAGCAGAACCCCACACCCTGCTTCTCACCCCACCTTCTCCAGGACACAGCCCAAACTCTGTTTCCATGGTGACAGTGAGTGCACCAAACCTGTCCCACACTAGGAATTGTGTGTACAGAACCCTGAAGATGCCCATGAGGGGAAAGCGAGGGGCCGCCTGAGTGTGTAGCAGGTTCGACGTCAATTGTCTATGTCCAGGCTTCATTGGGAGTTGGGAAATCCAGAGGGGGTGCTAATGGCCTGGAGGCCCAGGATGTCATAATTTCCCTTGAGTGAGGCCTGGCACTCACGGGGGAGAATCTTGGAAGGGAAGCGGACTGCAGTGAGACTTTGATTTATCCCGCAGTGCTGGGGCTACAGCTGCTGCAGAAGTTCACTCTCCCCTGAGCTCGAGCCCCATTCTTCTGGCAGAAACAAATCCAGAGCTAGTTAAAGGAAGTGGGAGAGTGAGCCGTCTATGGGAGGGGATTTCAGGAAGCCTGACCACTCCATGGGAACCAGAACCTGGCACTGTGATGGGAGGGTCTCACTGCCCTGAGTGGTGGTGGCTGAAGCACTGACAGTGCACTGGCATATGACACGTACCACTCGGCTGACCAGGGCCAGGAAGGTCAGCTGGGCAATGTAGCTATTCATCAATGTCCAAGTCTGTCCTCCTGGGCTCCAAGAAGACTGTCCTTCCCAAACCCTGCAGGCAGGCAGGGCCATGCAAATAGTTCTACCCACGACCTGTGAGCTCTAGTGATGTGTGTCATCTTTTGGCTGTCATGGTGGCCCTTCAGCTTTCCTGTCATGCTCTTTTCCAGAATAGCACAAGATCCTGTGCCTTCTGACATACTTCTGGAGCATCATCCCTATAGCAGGGGGACATCTGGGTCACTGCATGAGACAGGAGTATCACTGCATGGGAGAAGAGGATCACTACATGGGACAGAGAGTCTCTGCATGGGACAGAGGGTCACTGTATGGAACAAGTGGTCACTGTATAGGACAGGTGGTCATTGCATGGTATGGCTGGGTGGCTGCCTCACTCAGAGGATTTTACATAAAAGACATTTTTGCTGTTTTAGTCATGGTGATTTTGGACTTCTTTTTGTTACTTGAGGGTAGCCTTGCTTATCTTGACTACTGCACATTATCTGAGGTGGAAATTTTGAAAGAGGGTAAATTCTCAACTTTCTGGGTGAAGGGAGCTTTGTGAAAACTTAACTGGAGTGACAGCTGGTTCTGACTCATCTCAAAGCTTCCAAAGGCCACAGGGAGGGACCTTAAAACTCCCGAGGGGAGATGTGCCCACATGGGTGACCAGGGCCACAGGACTGTCCTGACCTCAACCTCATTGGTCATGGAGCGAGTCATGATTCAGAGTAGACAGCAGGGAAAACATGTCAAGCAGGGGGAAGGCAGTAGAATCTTCAGGGTATTTTAATACATTTATAGGAGTAAAAGCCACGCTGCCTATAATCCTTGCCTTGAACACCTATCCCACTGTCCTTGCTGCTTTCTGCAGGTGTTGTGGAAGTGTTCTTTCCTTAGTGTCTTCATGAGGTGTGCTACAAAATACAGTAAATGTTGCTGCAAAGTGTCAATGCAAAAGGCAGCCTCATAGAAACAGGAAGCTGTGTCCTTGTCCACCTCATTCACCAGATCTGATACCTTGCGACTTGTGGCTCTGCCCCAAAGTCAAAATGACCATGAAAGGTAGATGTTTCACCTTGATTCAGGACATGGAGGCAGCCATGACAGCGTAACTATGCAATGCAGCTCCTACAC
Source organism: Petromus typicus (assembly GCA_004026965.1). Taxonomy (NCBI): domain Eukaryota; kingdom Metazoa; phylum Chordata; class Mammalia; order Rodentia; family Petromuridae; genus Petromus; species Petromus typicus. The sequence continues at coordinate 3,456 of PVIR01027240.1, forward strand.
AATGGTTACTGCTGTGCTCTGATCTAAAGAGTCTCAGGTGTGGAAGATGGCTGGATCATGGGTGCTATGCTTGACATTAGGCAGTGGTATGGTTGGATGTAGGTCACAGGAAGTGATCAGGAAGGGCATTCTATTGTTCCTGGCTCTTCCCTTCTCTCTCTGCTTTCTGGCTGCCATGAGATGAGCAGCTGTCCTCCACCCAGGCCCTTCCACCATGCTGCTTCTGCCTTGGACCTGCTGACCATGGAGGGAAACTCTGACCCTCAAATAGGTCTTTGCCCCTTTATACTGTTACTATTAGTACTTATGTCCCAGTGACCAGAAATTGACTGAGAAACTTAACAAGGAAAGTCAGGAAGGTCAAACGTGTAAACCACTAGGATCAAGAGCCGTGAAGGCCCTGAGGGCCTTTCCCACTGACAGAGCATCTGCTGTGTGCCGGACACTGTTGCAAATGTTCTTCTGTGTCTAAACCAGTGAGCTCACTGGGCTGTTGCTGATTTCCTCTCATTCCTTCTCTGGAGGAAGTGCCAGAAGGAGGACTGAGACGTTTGTGGGATGAAGAGATGGAGCTGCTGGCCAGTTCCCTTTGCTCCACCCACCCCTGCTCATCCTTCGTTGGTATGACCAATGGAGCTGCTCTCTGAACACATTTCACTTTGCAAATCTCTTGTTGCCTCTGAAGTTCAGGTTGGATTCGCATCAATTAGTAATTGCTTAGGAACACAGCAGGTCTTGCTTTCATGCTTATTTTCTGCTTCCTTGCTTTTATCTTTGCAGCAGGGACTTTGTCCCAGGTTTTGTGTTCCTAAGACTGTACCCCAGGTTCTTCTTATATTTCTCCTTCTCCAATATTCTGCACTTGGGGAAAGGCTGTAGAGCTGCCCTTGGAGGAACTGGAGGTCCTCACACTGGGCTTTTATGGGATTGGGTGGAGAGATCTGGCCATCTCTTCCTGAGTAGCTGGCAGGGGGCCGTCAGCTCTGCTTTTGCTGCCCTAGTCTTGTCCATAGAAAGGGGTGTTCACACTCTGCCTGTCTGACGAGAGAGAGACACAAAGAGAGGATGGTGTCCACACTGGGAGAGACAGATCTTCTTTGTTCCTGATTGAAATGCCAGTCTCTTCTCCATACATCTCACACACATGCCCATAAATCACATTTTACCAGCCACCTGGGCATCCCTTAGTCCGGTTAATGTGCCACATAAAATTAACCATCACTAGCAGGTAATCTTTTATGGACTCGCCCATCATTTCTACAGAGAGAATAAAGAAAGTTCTGGACCTTTGAGTATACCAAAAGGAGAAATAACCATACCTATAGGGGGTGCAGTAACAGCATATAGCATGTGGTAGCCTTTTCCCCGGTACTGACGATTGAGCCCAGGGATTGTGGGTTGAGCTATATCTCCAGCTCTATTTTTATTTCCAGAGAGGGTATCACTAAGTGGCCCAGGCTGGGCTCAAACTTGAGATCTTCCTACCTCAAGTATGGTAGCCATATAATGAAAGCCTGGTAATGACAATGAAGATGGAAATTGTGAAAAAGGATGCAGAAAGATGAAGAGGAGGAAGAGAAGGAGGAGGAGAGAGGAGGATCTATTTGAACTTGGGAAGGTCACTACCATTGTGGAACCTCTGACCTCTGGCTAGTGAAAAGGAGTTACTGCAACTTCTTCCCTCCCTCTGCACATAAGATGAAATGATATATGAGAAAAGATGTCCATGATGTAAGTGCAGTACTTAGAAGCTCAATGATGATGATGATGATGATGATGATGATTTTGAGACAGGGTCTTGCTTTTATAGTTCAGACTGGTCCTGAACTCAGCCTTGAATTCACAGCAATCCTTCTGCCTCTGCCTTCCGAGTGCTGGGATTACAGGTGTGAGCCACCATGCCTGGCACTGTGGTATGTGGTTCTGACTGCTGGCAGGTATGAGTCTCCATGCCTAGCATTGTTGATTGTGGTGACTGGGGATTGAACCCAGGCCCTTGTGAACTAAATCCCCAGCCCAAGAAGCCTGATTATTAAGGAAAAGCTTTATCTACCTGCAGTGTTTCACAGTACTGTGGGGCAGTGGCACACATGGCTGCTTTCCTTCATAAACATGGAGCGGATCTGGCGTCAAGTCCACATTGGTGAGAAAATGGTGTTTGGTTCTCAGAGCCCAAAGATGCATGCCAGACACCACACTGCAGCTGTCTGCACTGACCTGTAAAGCTATGCCCTCCCTCCTGGTCAGCAGTTTTAATCACAATGATAAAGCCAGATTGAAACTTTAAAATATGACAATGGGCCGACAGGAGATTAAACAGGCCCCTTAATAAATGACTGCATCAAAGCCCTGAGCCCCTCCTGACACTGCTGCCCATTCCTAGTGCTGATATTCCTGGCCTCTGGAGACATTCCATGCATCTCCTGGCCTTTCTCCGCTGTCTACCCGTGAGCATGTGACAACCAGAGAATTATCATTTTTGCCATCATTTCCCTGCAGCCACCGAGTGGCTCTGTGAGGCCACACTGAGAATTATTACCTCGCTGATCTGCCTGCTCTGGGACCACTTTTCTGGCTAGTGACAGAATGCGCCTACGCGGAGGAACTCAGAGAATGCTAAAGACCAAAGTGACCAGTTTCTCATTATCTGGGCTCTTTTGAAAAGCCACAGGTATTAAAGGTTCCTGCAAAGAAATGAGAAACGCAGGAAGTTGAGTACTGAACATTGAAAGATACATTTGGGAATACCCCCTGCTCCTGGTCCTGGGAGTGACGCTGGTTCGTGGGCTGATTAGCTGGAGCTAATTAGCTCCCTTTCATTTTGTTTCGCTCAGATGGACTTTGTACTCTGAAACGGTGACCAGCCAGCCTGAAAGGGCCGTGTGCTCCGCAAAGCCCGCCTTGCTCAGCTGTTCTCTGGGCCCCAGGGGCCTTCCATTCTCAGGTTTCCTGCTCACTCCAGTTCTCTGGAGCTATCCTGCTTTTCCCTGCTCTGCGTGACCCCTTGGGGTCCCCCAGCTGTATCTCTGTCTTAGCTCAGATGGGGCTCCTCATGAGATACAGCGATGTCTCTGCTCATTTTTGGTCCCCTAGGGGTTACTCCAGAGGCTGGTTCTGTGCTGGACTTCATTGGGCATTGAGATATTTTCAGACCACCGAAAGTCTCTCTCCATGGGGAGATGAAGTAGATAAAAGTCTGAATCAGAGGGACGCATGGGTCAGATCCTTATAGGGGAGATGGGCCAGTACAACTGGGAAGCGGAGGAGGATCTAACAAAGGGGCTGTTCAGAGATGTAGGGAAGGTTTGGCAAGCTGTGGAGGAGTAGCAACAGGAGGTGCTTTCATTGCTACTAGAACGTCAAAGGCCAGGGCAGAGGTGGCAGCCAGATCCAGAGAATGTGCCGTGTGTGAGGGCTGCTGACCCGGCTGTGGGCTCAGGTGGGGGTTATGACAAGCCCATGGTGGACTTGTATACCAGAAGATGGGAAGTCGAGATGCTAAGTCCTCTCTGGCTGCCTCCACCTGGAATCGGAATATGATCTCCAAAGGTCAGCACCCTGGGGAGCACGCAGGAGCAGTGCCCAGAGGCTTAGAGTGGCATGAAGTTGTTCAGCATTTAGCGTTTAACTGTCTTCTCTACAGCCTCTAATTATTTTCTTGTCTAAAATATGTCTTACCCCCAGAATGCACGTGGGAACACAGAAATCTGAGTCTGCTGCCAAACATCACGGATATATCAAATTGCACCTAAAGTCTGTGTTTGCCACCGCCAAAGCTTTCATATCAGGTAGCATCAGAAAAGGCCCAAGTTTTTAAAAAATTGACTAACTTAAAATACAGCGTAGAACTGCCCCCTTCCAGTAGCTGGCTGAAAGATTGGCCTTGGTCACTGTTGCCACTTCTCCAGTCATGCCCTCCGCATGCTCTCGCCAGCCAGCACTTTATGCGGGCATGTTCTTGGCATGTTTGGCTGACTCAGTTTCCATTCCCAGGGCTTTTAGCTACCGACATTCTCATCTGTATCAGGAGATATATTTACTATTTGTAAAAACTAATGGAGAAGGGAAAGTAAGAGGCACCCTGTGAGCTCTGTGAGATCCACACTTCGTTTTCATTTTCCCAGTTGTGTAGCAAGAACTCAGGTTCCCTCTGCTACCTGGAGCTGACCACCCTGACCAGTTCTGGGGTCGCTTTCTCTTCTTGGGTATTCATCAGCAATGAGATCCCAAAATCCAGGGAGGCTGCCTTGTATTTCCGCTCAACACGTCCATAATTGTGCCCCTCTAGAAATATTCCTCTCTCGAGCACCGGTGCCCTACATACCTTGCACTCCTTCACAGAAAGCCTAAGCTACCACCAGTTATTTGGTATCATGCAGGGAGATCTTTCCTGCTCAACTCCCCCATTCATCCCTTCTGGCCACAGATGAGAAGGTGTCATGCACTGACCACTGGCAAAGCATGGGCTGCACTGGCAGGGGGTGCCAGCCTTGTAGATGTGACCTTTAGCTGCTGCCTTTCAGCAGATCTTCCCCATCACAGCAGCCTCTGGGTGCTGAGGCCATCAGGAGATGGGCAGATCCTGTGGACACGAGTCTGCCCATTCCTGGCCACAACCATGACCACAGACTGCACCCATATTGTGTGGGGCACTGTGGTGATGGCAAAGCATCCTGCATGTGCCGCATTCTGGTTTGGTGGATCAGGCAGTACCTAGTTCATGATTGGCACTTTGAGATGCTGGGTCATCAGAGGCCCCACAGTGAGTTCTCAGGTGGAAACAGATCACAGGTTCCTTTAGGGTGGAAAACAGCTGGTGCTGGAGGGAGCACAGGCATGCTGTCAAACTCGAGTCCTGCCTCAGGGTCGCCAGAGATGCACACATCTCTGTTGCAGATGCTTGTGATGCCGCTGACCTTACCAGCCATGGGGCCAATGGCAGGCTGCTTGAACTAAGACCTGGGTCTATCCAGCGGCTTTTATTGCTCTGTACTCTACCTAAAACTGGCAGCCTCGTTACCTTTTATCTGTAGAACCTCTCTGAAGAAGATACCTTTCCTCAAACTGAATATGCTACTCCCAAATACCAAGAGGCTGGCAAGCCTCATGTGTCTTTCTTTATGTGGGCAGTGTAAGGTGTGGCAAAATTCCTTTTTCATCAGCAGGGATATTCTGACATGCTTAAGACTTCTGGTGCTCCAGAACTGCGTACTTCAGTAAGTGGTTGTTGACCACATATGGATATTGAAAAAAAATGCAGTCAATTAAAATAAAATTTAGTTTCCTATTCATACTGGTAACATTTCAAATATTCACTGTGGCTACTGGTAGCCATGTGTGCAGAGTTGTACTAGATGGTGCGGGTAGAGTTCAGCCAATGTGGCCACCCTCTGATCTCTCCTGGGGTTTATCTTTTTGTCTTTGGGGTACGTGCATCTCTCTAGCCCTGGAAGTGGTGCCCAGTGACGCCCTGCACTGTGTCCTGGACCTGATTTCAGCACTGCGGTATGGATAGCTCCACACGCGTCTGGATGCCCCACAGGACAGGACAGAGCCAGCCTCTCTCTGCTCTGCTCTCCCAGGCTGTGCCAGGCTGCTGGACCATGCAGGGGCACCGTCCACAGTGCAGTGACATTAATGCCTGCAGGGTAGCTCAACCGCAGGTGGACAAACAACCCAGTCTCTCCGTCCTGTGGTGGAACAGTTCTGCAGGGTTCTGGCAGAACTTAGGAGGCAGAGAGCAAATGAAGGAAATGGATCATGGTCGAGTGACCTTCAGGACTATGTCGTGGCCTTGGCCTCTTTGGCTCTTTCTCTTTCTTCTTGGTGGCCATGAGCTGAGCGGCTCTCTCTGCCACACCCCTCCACCATGTTTCTGCCCCATCACAGCAATGGAACCAGTAAACCATGGACTGAAGCTCCGAAACCGGGAGCCCAAACAAATCTTCTTTTCTTTATACTGTTCTTCTCAGGAACTTTGTCACAGGTATAGAAAGCTGACATCTGACACTTACAAGAGCAGAGGTTTAATTGGATCATAGCTTGTGGAGATTTTGGTCCACAGTCAGCTGGCTCCTAGGGAGGGCAGCATGGAAGGGGGCATAGTCCATGCAAACAGGCAGGTGAGAGCAGGCAAGGGGTCTTAGCAGCCTCTCCCTGCCCCTCTTACATTTGTTTTTGTGGTACTGGACATTGAACTCAGGAGCTTGCACTGGTCAGGAAGGCAGCAGCGCCACTGAGCTATCTCCCCAAGCTTCCCTCATGTTCTCTCTAGGATACCAGGACTAGGGCAGTGCCAAATAAATCAGTAAACCGATTTAGTGATCACACGCTCTTAGCCCCAGCATCATACTCTTTAGATCCAGTGACCTCTGAAGAAGCCCCACCCATGACCGCATAGAGCTCTGAGGGGAGACATCCAGACACAAGCCGTACGCTGACAAAAACAGAAAGCTACTGTGGGAAGGAGGAGCCTGGGTCAGACAGCTCTAAGGGGCCTGATGGCCTTAAGGCTGATTACTGTGGAGCAAAATACTGAGACTGGGCTGAAAATAGATTAAGGGAACTTGAGGAAAACATGTTTCCAAATCTTACTAGATGTGAACTCTTATGGGACACTTCTTTCTATGCTTCAGATTTGGCCCATGTATATTCCCCTAAGTGCCGGGTGGAAGTTCATCCTGGGGCTGGTGGTATGAAGGGAGTATGGTCTTTAAGAGGTTGGTCCTTAGGTCCTTAGGTCCCTGGCAGTGTGGCCTTGGTAGGGAATAAGGTGGTTCTCAAGGGACCCTGGGGTGATTCTTGAAGGAAGGTTGTTTTGGACACCTGGCCTGGCCTCACCCAGTCTCCTTGGCTTCCTGCCTCACCATGTGAAATTTTGCTCCCAAATTCCCTCTTAATATGATGTCTGCAGGGCCAATATGATGCCAGTGCCATGTTCTTGAGCCTCTGGCACCATGAATTAAATTTCTTGTCTATGTAAGGTTGGCCTTCTCAAATACTTCATACTGTTATGAAAATGGACTGATGCATTTCTACAAAAGCACATTCTGGGTCAGGGATTTAGCTCAGTGGTTCTGGCACCTGTCTTGAAAGTGCAAGGGCCCAAGTTCGATCCCTGGTGACCACACACAACAATGCCAGGCATGGTGACTCATGTACACCAGCAATCAGTACCACATACCACAGTTCCAGCTGTGGTGGCTCACACCTGTAAACCCAGCACTTAGGAGGCAGAGGTAGGAGGATTGCTGTGATGTGAATTTGAGGCTAAGCTCAGGGCCAGCCTGAACTACAAAGTGAGACCCTGTCTCAAAAAAATTAAAACAAAACAAAACAACAACAACAACAACAACTACAACAACAACAGAAAACAAACACACATTCTGGAAGGCAAGTAGTAGCAACTGAAGTACCTGATGATTTGTGAACCAGCTGTCGCCTGCTCCTTCCTCCATGTTTGTGGGTTTCAGGAATATTTCTTCTGCTCCTTTCAAATTCCTCAATGGTCTGGGTTTGTCTCATCAACCTTTGCATCATCAGAAGCACTTAGCACAGACCTGGTGAATAGTGTGGACCCATAAACACTCTTGAAGAACATAAGTTCTCCTGCAGGCTATGCTGGGCACCCCACAAGAGCCCAGGTCATCACAAATACTTTCAGGAAATAAAAAATGATGTACTTTAAGTTGGTCCATCTGTGTCTGGATGGCAGCTCTGCCTCGGGGATTGAGGGGAAAGTAGGCATTTGTGGCAACACAGGGCTCAGCGATCATCATCAGTTTTGGAGGGGACTAGTATTGTCTCTTTTTTGGCAGTACAGGAATTTAACTCAGGACCTTGCACATGCCAGGCAGGTGCGACACCACTGAGTTATATCCCTGGCCCCAATGTTGTCTTTTGAGAGTGCCTGGGGCTGTTCTTACACTCCTTGAGATCCCATATATACTGCGGCCAATGCTTGTGGGAGACAGGGGAAGAAGATGCAGTCAGAACCCTCACAGCAAGCTCCAGTCCCCCACGAGCCCGACAGTAGAAGGATTAACAACCAACCAAATCTCGGAGCTCGCCACACTCTTATTCAGTATCAAGCAATCACACCCCAAATGCCAGCATGTATAAGACAGGGCAGCTCCCTGTAGTTGAAGATCTCGCAGGACAGAGCAGACGTTTACAAGTCCATCTGCAGGTCCCAACAAAGGCTGACTTACTGGTGAAATCAACCTGAGTTCTTTCATGCTGGATTTTATTATGATGTTCAAGTCACTTTTCTAGTTTCTCTGATTCTTTCTGCTTGGGCTCTGCTCCGGGATTCATATTTCCTCCAGAAAAGCTCTTGGTGCCTCCTGAGTATGACCCTTACTCTACTTTCTGGTCCTGGTGCTGCTCACTGGACAGCAGCTGGACCCATAACCGGTACCAACCCCTGCCTTGTCTCCTGTGTAGCTCATGGGGTGCTCTTCACACCAGTCCTGCAGGGGAGGGTGTAGATTTTCTCTCACTGGGTCTCCACTTTCCTAATCACATGTGAGGCAGTGGTTTGAAGAATTCAGTAGCTGTTGAGTTCTTTGTCCCTTTTGGTTCTGTAGCTGGTGATGTGGAGAGGGGAGGGGGAGGGGGAAGGGAAGGGAGAGGGGCAGGGGGAGGCGTCATTGCTGCACTTGAATGCAATCCCTAGACGTTGATGGTAGAAAGGGCAGCCATGTGAGCATGGTGGGGGCAAATCCTTGCTGGTCACTCCTTCATGTGTCTACCCGATGGGGTTGTAGATTGCCAGGAAACTAACTACACAGCAGTCTGCAACCCTGACTCAACTTCCCTGATGCCTACGGGTTTTATGTGTGTAATGTGGAGCTTTGTGATCCCCCAGAGCTCATGTCTGGTTCAGACTCTCCTGGGACGTGTGGGATCCTCCATGGAGAAGACAGTGCGCACCGGCACTGGCAGGGGCTTTGCCCTCAGACCTTCTGAACGGAGAAGGCAGCTTCCCTCTGGCACAAGTGCACAGTATATATCCTAGAGTGTCTTGTGTCAGGAAAGGGTGACAGGTGAGATTTAGTGATGCTTCTGGTGAGTAACGCTGTCATTGAGGGTGCAGTTGTAAAAAGCCTGGAGCCAGATAATTATTATCTCCTTATTAATTCAAGACTGCTAAGAATGGAAGCTTAAATATGCATGAATAAGCTTTTCTGGTCATAATTTAATGAGACAAGAGAGAAAGAATTCTTAAAATGCATAATTATTTTTACCGTAAGGTGAGTGAAAACTCAGTAAAGGATGAGGTTCTTTCTCACCTCACCTGTGTGCACTCTTACACATGCAGACATGGTGTGAGCCCAGCAGGTGGCCAACGCAGCCTCAGGGTCATCATCTGACATAGTGTGGCCATGGGAGACAGCCCAGTGTGGGCTCTGCTGCGGGAGGACTCGGGTCTGGATCCAGGGCTTATGTTCATTATGTGTGGCTCTGCGGGGGTCATTCATCTTGTTTGTGCCTCTGGACCATCATGTTACAGGATGACTATTGTGTGTGTTTATAAATTCAGGCATCTAAGGCCCTATGAGACTTATACTTCTGTCTCTCTGTCCATATAGCTTATTTTAGTTTTCCATGTATTTCCCACCCAGTTACCCACCCATCCTTCCTTCCATCCATCCATCCATCTCTCCATCCATCCTCTCTATGCATCTTCCCTCCCGATCGACTCTAACTCCCTTTCTAAGTGCTGGAAACACCAAAATTAGTGACAGAACAATGCCTGTTCTGAATTGGTAGTCAGAGGGAAAAGGTCCTGCCTACTGTGCAGAGAGGCAGTGCCTGTGGAGGCCAAGAATGCGACCTTGGAGTCAGAATCCCGAGGCTGGAATCCCCGCATTGTCACTTACATCATGTCTCCTTGTATAGGTCATTACGCTGACTTGTATCTTCCACTTCTCTTCTGTAAAGTGGAAATGCTGCCCATAGTGCCTAAGTTGACAATGCACAAAGTACCTAGTCAGGTGTTGGCAGGGAATACCTGCTCCCATGTAATGACAAGACTTTGGACCCGAATGTGCAGTAGATCCAGCATATAGTTTTGAATGAAGGAGACCTGGCTTTGAAACCTGATTTCTTTTTGCCAACCTTGAATTCTTAAGCACATTGTTACTTAAGTTTCCTAAGCCTCAGTTTCCATGACTGGATATAATGTTTGTTCATGGCTCAAAATCATCAACAAGCAGAATGATCTCATGGAAAGGGCATGAGTTTCAAAGGAGAAAATCCCCATGTTGAGTCTTGACTCTAACTTCTGTGGTCTTAATGAAGACATTTGATCTAGATCATCCTTATAGATGTGCTCTCTCCTTTACTCTCAGAGGAGGGGAGACTGGTTCTTGATGGAGAGATGTGCTTCCTTGCAGGTCCAGAGGCTGCCTGGAAGACTGTGAGTCACCAAAGCCCTAATTTGAACTGGTCTGGACAAAAAGAGGGTTTATTTTCTCATATATTAAAGGTCAGAGAAAGGGCAGCCTTCAGGTTGAGGATGAGTTATGCCCTAAAGGACTCTGTTTTATTTTCAGATTTTCCATTTGATACCTAGATTTTGGACACCAAATTGCAAGGTGGTGGTTGGTGACATCTGTGGCTACCTGGGTCCTTATTTCTACCCAGCAGGATAGGAGTGGGAAAGGAAGTTAGAGATTCCTCCTGAGAATCTTCTCATCAGTCACAGGGTGCAAATACTCCACTTCAGTCCCAAGGGCACTTGCTGTCCTTCCAAGTGATGGTGCCTGGGGGTTGGGGTCAGGGTCACTGTGTGGGATATAAACATGCGGTACATAGGGACAGGGAGGGTGGGGTGCATGAGGGCAGACACTTGGCAGTATCCCCACCAAATGTCCTCTAGGGAGAAAAATACGCTTTGAGAGCCTTGTCCAGGGCTTTGGGGATTTTATTCCCAGGAGAATTTTGATCTATGGTCCTGGGCCAGAGCTGGTCACTGTGGTTGTGGTCTTCTGTGCCTTGCTTTCTGCCTTACTTAGCTGCAACCTCTTTCTCCATCTACATCTATCTTTCTACTATATATTATTTGTCATCTATTTACAAATCTATTCTACCTCTATGTACCTATCATCTCTATCCATCCACCCATTCATCTATGTATTTATAATCTATTTTCCTATCTATTTTACCTCTATGTATCTTATCATCTATTATCAGCTATCTATGTAGCATATCTGTTTTTCAGTCTATCTCCTATCTCTATTCTGTTTTTTACCTATCTATGTATCAATGTATGTAGTACTGTATGTGTATATGTATCACTATCTACTTATCTATCTTCTACCTCGCTCCTATGTATATATGTATCTAGAGTCTGTCTACTACCATCTATCTATGGGTCTATCAGCCATCCATCTATCGATCAGCTATATAGCTACCTACTTATCTATTATGTTAAGCACAGGATTTGCCTTGGGCACACAATAGTATATCATCTATTTTTAAAAAATAAATGAACTAATATAAGTTACTCTGTTTAATACTTCAAATGGCAGAATAAAAAAGAAACATTTATCCTGGATTTAAAAAAAATTAGATTAGGTTAATACCTTGATGAATGAAATGGTGTTGACAATGGTTTTCTTTTTTTGCTTAATCCAAAGATTAGAGTAATAATTTGTTCTTTCTGCAGGTCCCAGACACCCTCTGGCGCATAGTGGCCACCAGCGTCTGTGCTGGGACTTGGGGAGCTAAAGCTGTCCTCGTCCTCCCAACTTCTGTACTCAATGGAAAAAAGAGACCAAGAAGGAAAAGAGAAACATAGGTGCAAAGGAGAGAGACAGGGTTGGAGGGTAGAGTCTCCTTCCTACATGAAGCCATCAGAGAAGCAGGGACAGGAGGGCTGGAGCCCAGGCCTGGAGCGGGAGAGGGAGGTGGCTGCACAAGGTGCGGAGGAAGTGAGTCTGCCAAATGCCCGAGTGTTTCCTGTGAACCTTTAGCCACCATTCCTTAAATCTAAATGATTGGTAAACAGATTCTCACCTGTTTGTCCTGAAGTCTTTTCAGTTGTTAACCTTTCCACTTGGCAAGTTTAAAACACTTTAAAGTTATATTCTGAACCATTTTTGTTACTGATTGACATGTAGGAATTGCACACATGTATGGGGAACCACATGAGACTCTGATTCATGTAAATATCATGCAAATATCAAATCAAGGTCATTCTCGTATTAGTCACCTCAAAATTTATAATTTCTTGGGCCGAGGATATAGCTCAGTGGTTCCAGCGCCTGTCTTGCAAGCGCAAGGACCCGGGTTCAATCCCCGGTAACCACATAACAATACTGGGTGTGGAGACTCACCCCAGCGGCAACCAGTACCACATACCAGTGCCGGGCGTGGTGGCTCACGTCTGTAATCCCAGCACTTGGGAGGCAGAGGCAGGAGGATTGCTGTGACGTGAGTTTGAGGCTGAGCTCAGGGCCAGCCTGAACCACAAAGCGAGACCCTGTCTCAAAAAACCTTAAAAAAAAAAATTTATAATTTCTTTGTGTTGGGAACGTTCACCACTCTGCTTTTCTAGTGATGATGGAGTAGAATTAGTACACTTTCAAGTGCTTATGATGTGCAGAGCTCTGTGGAGGTGACCATGTAGTTCCAGGGGTCAAAGAGCCTACTCTGCTGGGTGCGGTGGTGCACTCCTGTAATCCAGCACCCTGGAAGGCTGAGGCAGGGTGGCTGAGCAATTTAGTGAGAATCTATCTGAAAATTAAAGAAAGGACTGATATTATAGCGTAGTACAAAGGCCCCAGGTTTATCGATCTTTAATACCATGGCACAAAACAAACCAACAAGAGCCAAAAAAAAAATGTGGAGCAGAGAGCTGGACAAGACTTTGTCCTGGCATGTGATAGGGGTGTTCTGTCCAGGGAAGCCAGGGACAGAGATCTCTGGCTGCCTTGTACAGGCTGTGGGGAGACTGGACAAGAGAGGGGTCCACAGAGCCCACACCTAGACTGTGCTTTCCTTCCGCCTCTATTTTTTCCTTCTATTTCTAAAATTGTAAAAAATTTCACTGCCATACTGGTGTTATTGCACTGTCCTGTGTCCTGATTTTCTGATCAACTGCCTTTGTATGTGCACAACAGCTCAGTAGCCTGGAGGCGGCTCTGTGGGTTATTTATGTCCTTTGATTTGGTGCTTTAGTGTCGTGCGATGGGTTTGCTTCGTGTGCACAAACAAATGGGAACGTTGAAGGAAGGGAAGGTTGTGAAGAGTTAATACTGAAGAACAGAGTCAACAAGCTTGTTTCGCTGTCAAGTGTTGATCTGTGGTACACCTGTCACAGGTTCCTTTGTATATGATCACACCCTGGGTGACGCATCCTGACAGCAGGGATTCACCTAGTGGTTTCCTCAGGTCCTCGGGGTCCCGAAGACCATGGTTCTCAGAAGTTGTGTAAAGAGAGAGTGAATTTGGATTCTGGTTTATTTGGGAAGAGGAGATACATTCTGAGATCAGCATTTCTTTTTTGGAGGTTGAAGTGGGAGGTTGAAGCTCCTCAAGGGTAGTTTTTCAGTACTTCTGAAAGCTTTCTGCATTTTCAGTTGGTTGGATAAACCCACCACAGCCCGTTTTGGGATCCTGAGCTGCAGTTAGCTTTTTGATAACTCCATTCTCAAACCTAAGCCAACAGTTCTGTCGAGAGAACACTCAGCTCTTGGCTCCAGACAGCTTCCAACACAGTTCTGGAGCTACCTGTCTCCAGCTTTCAAGGAGCAAGAGCCATATTATAGTGGGATATACCTTTTTTTCTCTGCTGTTAAAGCATAAATGGCCTACTCCCTTCTGAGCTGAGAGAGAATACGTCTTCTGTACAGCCATGCCTCTCAAAGTTCAGTGTCCATCTGAACCCCTGGGGAACCCCCTGAAGTGCAGGGCCTGGCTTGGTGGTTCTGCAGGGACCTGAGGGTCTGTATTCCTAGCAAGCTCCATTGGTTCCAGTCTGGTCAGGGGCCACGCTTTCAGGAGTAAAAGCTCTAATGTGCTGTTCTGTCCATGAGTGACCTAAATTCCTAGGGTTCACTGGCCAGTCAATAAAGAGAACAGACTCCAACTGTTTCCTTTTCCCTGTTATTTGGGCTTTGCGGAAGAGCTGGGAGTTGGGCGGTGCTACTTCTGGTGAACAGATTGGATGAAGACGAGTTGTCATATTTTTATTTGACAGAACTGATGCCCATTGGATTTGCATCTAGGCGGTCACAAAAAGACACTGACAGAACAGGACTTCTGGGATAGCTAAGGAAAATGGCAAGAATGTGAGTGAGGATGGACAAGGGAAAGGGCTGGGTTTTGAAGGGGATTAATGGGAAAGTGTCTTTGATTGTAATAAATGGGTCCGGTTAATATTCATCATATTTTTCGATCAGTTGATTGTCATAAGACTTCCTTCACTGAGAAAGTCTTGTGCGCACACAAAAGAGGTTTAGCTAAAGGTATAGTTAAAGGTGTCACTGACTTATAATCTGCCACAGTCTTTAACTGGGGACAGTTGGCAAAATGGCACAAGCATTAGGCCAGTCTTTGAATGGCTGTAAAGACCTGCTTGGTCCTCACCTGACTGGAAAAACCTCTCTGTGGTTGTGAAGTTAGTTAGTCTTTCTCTGACTTCTAGAGTCTAGAAGATAAAACTTTGCTTATTCTCTGCTTCTTTAATATACTATTTCTTTTCTTTATTTTTCTTTTCTTCCCCCAAGGGTGGGGAGGTTGATTTATCTTAGCAGATCCTGTCAGATTGTGTCTGACTACATATATTTGCTCTTCCCAAATGTCCAATCTTTGTCAGCTGAGAAATATTTGAAGTGCTGACAGGGCTTTTATGGACAACTCACCTATCATGGCAGAGTCTATAGGATTAATTCTTCTTAATTATGTTAGTGCTGGGCCATCATTCACATTTATTGATGCTGTCTGGTCATGTCTAGAAGATTTATAGGTATCTATATTCATCCTACACAGAAGAGAACACAAATAACTTTGCTATCTTTTGAGTGTCTCTTTGCATGAAACAGATGTTACACAATTACTACAGAAAGCTTTTTAATAAATAAGCATTTGCCTGTCTCAGTTTCTCCTCTGGGGTCTTGGAAGGAAGGTTTGGGAATTTGAGATGTTTCTGCAATTCTTTTTATTTTCCTTGATTTTTACTGAGTTAAAAGCTCATCTGTTAGTCAAAATATTTCGAATCCACCCCGGGAAATATTTTTGAGAATTATATACTAGTTCACTAGGCAAAATGTGATCCTTTTATGTATGTGGCTTTTGCTTTCACACATGGAGTAGGAAAGGGCTGGATTTCAGACAGAACTAAGGATTACCAAAAATAGACAGAACTAAGAATTGCCGACTCACAGGAAGTTGGGGCTAAAATGAATCTGAAACAGCCGGGTGTGTAGTTGCCTGGCGGCATGACCCCATTCCTGCAGCCTGTACCTCTTCCCATCTGCGGTGACCTTCCAGCTTCTACTTGTCTTTTTATGTTCCACTTGGTTTAAAAACATGTAAAAGCATGTAACCCTTCCTTAATCTACAGAGGGGTAGGAACCTGGGAGTGAAGGGCCAAGGACCGACCTGAGCATGGTTTCCTGGAGTTTCATCCGTGCAATGCCCGCCCACGTGGTGGTAAGGAGCAGGAAGCTGGAGCAGACTGGGCGGAAGAGCAGACATTCTGTTAGCGGGCACTGGAATGAAGCAAACTGCCACGCCCTACTCCCCGCTCTTATATACATCAGTTTTCTCAGTCTTCACTGTGACAGTATCACTATCTTCACTTTAGATGTGAGAAAACTGAGGCCCAGGAGGTTGATAACTTGGTCAAGATGATGTCAGTAGTAGCAGGAGTCATAGGATGCCCTGGGTCTTGTGAAGACCTCTGTGCTCTTAAACTCTCCGCAGGAAGAAGAGCGAAGGGGCCTCCTGCAGGGGCCCGTGCAGCTCTCTTGGAGGAGGTGAGCCTGTGAGGTCTGTGCGAGTGTCCACACAAGACGCAGCGTGATGACTGGACGCTCAGAATATAATTCTCACTGTTCAATAAAAGCAAGCAATTGATAATAAAATGAAGAGCACACAGTGGTCTTGGAGAAAGATACGTGGGAGAAGTGGTGAATGATGGATACTGGAAGAGGCAAATGATTAATGGTGACATAGTAAAAGTCCACTTCCTGAAATGCCGGGACAGAGCGTGGGTGTGGCACCCCATTAGTGATGGGGCTCGCTGTGCCTCTGATTCTTTGAGGAAATCGAGCCAGCATACTTAACATTCAGAGGAAAGATAAGAGTTGTGATTCGGGTCTCGCGGGCCCACTTTCCCATGGGAGCCAGAGGAGGAGGTGTGGCTCGGTGAACTTCCGGTTCCTCCTTCCCCATAGATAGCTTTTCTGGTGGCTGTTGAACAACCTGCTTCAGTTCAGGCCTTCAGCGGAATCCTGTGTAGATTTTTCCTATCTCCTCATTCAGAGCAGGTTGAGCACCTTTAATCTGCATAGTCATGGTCTGAAATGCTCTGATCAGAACTTGCCAGCACTGCGCTACCCTACCTGACCTTACAGTCCGCATGTAGGTGCGCTAAAAGTATGGTAGAAAATCACCTCTAGGCCATGTGTGTAAGTTGTGAGTGAAACGCAAGTGAACTTTGTGTTCAGATGTGGGTTCCATCCTGAGATAAGTCGTGATGGGTGTGGAGCTATTCCAAATCTCATAAATCTGAAGCACTCTGATCATCATCATTTTAGGTGACTACTTAAGTGTCCTAACATCTGGTTTTGAAGAAATGAGTAAGAGTGTTTACATACCCAAACTTCTACCTGTGATTGGAGTGAAAACATGTTCCTAGAAATTATTGTGCAAATCATGTTGAACTTTTACTGTCATGAAGATGTATAGTCCCCTCTTGAGTATGAAGCTTTGCTAAACACCCTATATTCTCTGAGACCTCAGGGACCTGAGCCATAATTATTCCTGTTCTTTCTTTTTTTTTTTTTTTTAGGTTTTTTGAGACAGGGTCTCGCTTTGTGGTTCAGGCTGGCCCTGAGCTCAGCCTCCAACTCACATCACAGCAATCCTCCTGCCTCTGCCTCCCAGAGTGCTGGGATTACAGGCGTGAGCCACCACGCCCGGCACTGTGGTATGTGGTACTGGTTGCTGCCGGGCGTGAGTCTCCACGCCCAGTATTGTTATGTGGTTACCGGGACCGAACTCGGGTCCTTGTGCTTGCAAGACAGGCACTGGAACCACTGAGCTAACTCCCTGGCCCCAATTATTCCTGTTCTTAACCCTCCAGGTCACTACCCTTTTAGATTTTTGTCTGCTTTGGGTATTTTTGTCTCTTTTTGAGCAGCTTATACATTTTAAAGGCACCCTTCACACGTCTATTTTTCCCCCCATGTTCTCCCTGTGTAGTCTGCTTTTGGATAACAAAGATTATAATATTAATTATGTTTGATGCCCTATTTTAAGATAATAGACTCCACTGGGGCCTATAGGTTCTCTTATTCTTCCTCTGCAAAGTGCAATTTCTGACAGTCATTACACAGTTATGTCTTAAATAAAATGGAAGATATGGCCAGAAATTTAAACAGCTTTTCATTTCAGCACATTGCTTTCAAAGGAGAAAGTCAGGTAATTATTCCAATTACAACCGCATAAATAATTATTTAATAACTCGTCTACTGCCCTGGCTAGATTATAACTTCACAAGAAAAGAGTCTGGTGTTTGTTTTTCCTGTCCTCACTTTAACACATGTGCTCATGGACCCTATGTATCAAGTGATCTCCATGGAGTAGATGCCTTTCCCAGGCTGGGTGGAGACATAACACACCTGTCAGGGCAGGGCCAGCTGTGGTGTGGTCACGGGTAGCCTCATCATGCTTACAACGCTGATTGTAGCTCCTACCAAGGGCTGCACTGGCCAGACCTCTGCCTGCTGAAGGTCCACACAGGCCCAGATGAATAATGGAGATGAGTCAGATATCTCTGCTGAATACACAAGAGCAAATTTACAGTCGCCAAGTAGGAGAAAACGAGGGATATTTCTCAGCAGGCAGGGTCCAAGGACATGTAGCACGGCGTTCGGGAGAAAGGTGAAAATAATGAAGTCAGGAGGAAGGTGGGGAGGGTGATGTTGGCTGAACGAGCAGCCCCAACGTGGATTTCCCCGGGCAGTCACCACATGAGGGGTGGATCTGTGCATCGTGACAGGCCTGGGACTAGGGCTGCATCGCCCAGGAGGGTTCACATCGCCTCCATGACTCACAGGTGACCCTCTGTGGAAGTCGAGGGTCCCTGCTTCAGGACAGGTCAGAATCCCAGCCTTGTGTCCCTCCCAGGGTCCCCTGGGAGCAGGCCGAGGTTGGGTGTCTCCTGGGACTTCACCGGCAGCTTATTCCTTCCCCTCTTCTTATTCCTCCCCCTCCAGTCCCTTCCCTGAGTCCTTCCCGGCCGGTCTCTTGTGCCCTAGTCCTCAGCCAGGGTCATGCCAGGGACATTCGGAGCTAAAACACAGCAGAGGGGCTTTGAGACCCGAGTGCAGACCTGAGGGGCTCCATGAATCGGTGAGAGGATGTTTTGGGGCAGTTTCTAAATGTCTTCAAAATAGTGTGATAAGGGCATTGCTTTGATCACTGCACTTCACCCCCACAGTTCTGTGGGGGCCAAGACATAGCACCCGACACAAGACAGCCCAGCTCCAAGGCAGGCTGGGGTCTCCGGGACTCACAGCCCAGGGCAGAGCACGCCTGCTGCTTGTGGGGGCACCTTGGCTGTGCTGCGAACAGAGTGGGGAGCAGGCTGTGTAGTGACCAAGGGGGCAGTGTCTGTGGTCCCCACCGAAGAATGGAAATCAGTTGCCTGTGTATCCGCAGGCTGATAGGGAACAGAAACCAGTCAAAGCAGAAAACCCTCCGTTAGCGACAGTGCTGGGAGGCGAGCTGAGGACCTGCCTGCGGATAGTTCTCTTCCTTCCTACTGCTGCAGAGCTCCAGGCTCTGCATTTGAATGTCCCCTTCTGGAGTTATTCAGGTCTGAGGTTTTCCCTCTGCCTCACAATCACATACCCATTTTCCAAGTCTCCCACTGTAAGTAGGAGCTGGGACAGGGACAGCAATGCACTTGCTATCTGTAACTCACGTGTCCGTCTGTCTGTCTGCCTAGCGGGCCAGGGCTGATTTCCCGACGGAGTAAAAGAGAATTACACATTTTGGTTTTCTTAAGCAAAACAAAGCATTTACAGATACGTGAAGGTGTGGACAGGGAGTCATATAAGTACCAGATGTATAATAGAAGGGCCAAACATAGTTTTAAATTTTAATTAGAATATAATTTTTAAATATTCAAATCTTTATTGGTACATTATGAATACACATCATCATCACATTCAGCATTGAGAGTTTGTACCAGAATATGACATGACTTATTCTCATTTTTTCCCCTTTCCCTTGCCCTGTAATCCTCCATGCCCTGTATACATAAGCTTTGTTTCCTTTTTTCTTTATTACAGTCACATTCTTATAAATGAGTTGTAGTTTGTATAGTTGATATTGTGAAATAGAAATTTTTTTCTTTTAGGTTTTTTGAGACAGGGTCTCGCTTTGTGGTTCAGGCTGGCCCTGAGCTCAGCCTCAAACTCACATCACAGCAATCCTCCTGCCTCTGCCTCCCGAGTGCTGGGATTACAGGCATGAGCCACCACGCCCGGCACTGTGGTATGTGGTACTGGTTGCTGCTGGGTGTGGGTCTCCACACCCAGTATT
>PVIR01027241.1:0-23116 GCA_004026965.1 Petromus typicus
CTGCTAGAGTCCATCTCCTTTCAGCAAGGTTGAGCCCAACACTCAAGGAAAGAAGCCCATGTGTGGCTGGTGGGGGAGGGTGGAAACTGGCAAATCAATCCTTTTGTCACCTGCACTTACAAATGTAGGAAAAGTTTGAACACTGCGTGTGGTACTAATGAGGCCAGTACCTGCTACCACCCAGATATGGAACCCGAGCTTCTCCATCTTCCCTTACCTTCCCCAAGGTTTATAAGTCAGAGGCAGAGGCATCAACCACTCTGCTACAATATGCAGTAGACACCGCAGGCCCTCCCAGGGTGGGCCTAAGCACTCCCTTTATTTCACTCCAGTTCCACGGCAAGGTGCCGATTGCACACAGCAGCTGGCCACACTCATCCCTCATGTCTGTCTTCTCTGACTTCCCTCTGACATCTCCCTTCACCAGAGTACTGGCAAGGTTGTCTGGCTGCAGTTTGGCATGACATTACCAGTCTACAGATCCAGGCAAGCAGGAAGTTCCAGGCAACGACAGAATCTCCAAGAATCTAAAGGACCTCCAGGCTACAGGAGGGAAGCAGACACATTTAGATATCCCAACAACACACAGAACACCCCCAAGATGTGAGGATGATTGCATATGATGATATTTCACTTAGATACTAGAATAGAGATGGGTAGTTAGTTTTATTTTGGTGCAAGGGATCAAACTCAGGACCTTGAGCTTTCCAGGAAGGCATAGTGCCACTGAGCTACACTGCTGGCCCAGGATGAATAGTTCTTAAGGAGACAAAATCCAGAGGCCTAGAAGTAAATCTTTGTTTTCTAGCACTTGCCTAGCAGGCAGACAAAACTAGATTTGATTCTCTGTCTCACACACACACACACACACACACACACACACAGAGGCATATGTGTGCATGAGAGAAAATCCAGATGCCCTAAAGGAAGCTATTAATATATTGTACTATTATTTTTAATGCATGGATAGAAATTACTACAAGCTGGAGGCAATGGCATGTCTGTTGTCTCAGCCACTCAGGCGTCTTAAGAAGTTACTGTAAAGAAGATAAAAACCAAGTGGAAAGGACAGAATGGACAAACTTCAAATAATGCAAGAAATACTTCACAGTGAATGCCTGATTTAAATCAATGCCTACACATTGATTTAAAAACATATTAATGGGGGGCCGGGGATTTAGCTCAGTGGTTCCGGTGCCTGTCTTGCAAGCACAAGGGCCCAGGTTCGATCCCCAGTAACCATATAACAATACTGGGCGTGGAGACTCACCCCAGCAGCAACCAGTACCACATACCACAGTGCCGGGCGTGGTGGCTCACGCCTGTAATCCCAGCACTCGGGAGGCAGAGGCAGGAGGATTGCTGTGATGTGAGTTTGAGGCTGAGCTGAGGGCCAGCCTGGACTACAAAGTGAGACCCTGTCTCCAAAAACCTTAAAAAAAAACATATTAATGGGAAAATGGGTAAAAGGATGAATAGACAACTGATAAAAGAAAAAGCACACATAACGATGACACCTATGAAAAGAAACTCAATCTCACTAATAAATGTACATTAATATAAAAATTAAGTACTATTTTTTACAAAGAAGACATGAAAAATTTTATAACTTTAAAAAAATTTTAAATGCTTACATACAGAAGAACTGACAGAGTGAAGAAAATGAAAGCTTACAAATTGCCGACCGGAAGAGAATCACTGTAATACTTAGAAAGACGTTCTGACAATGTCTAATAAAATCACAAATCCACACACCTCTTGGCCTTCCCCCTTATTCTGGGAATCTATTTTACATATACAAAATATCTGAAAGCCATCATTGATTTTAGTGCCAAAAAAGAAGACTGTCAAAGAAAAATTAACAACTTATACTTCCCCAGGAGATGACAACACTATGGTATTTTGTTCTTGGAAGATCTTTGAACCATTAAACAATCGAAGCGACAGATATTTCCCTGGGATCCTTAGCATATCTGTGTGCCTTCCCTTTCACTAGTACCTTTTCCGCCTTAGCAAAGTAGAAGCAGGCTTCTTCTCTGGTACATACCTCTTGCCTGGTACTATAGTAAACTGTGTTTTTCAGCGCACTGGTGGTTTTTATTTTATTCTTCCATGGGAGAAAAATTGCATGAGTTATGGTTTGGAAATATTGAATTCTAGTCCTCCTAGGATGTCTATTGGGTGGAGACTGATAGGCAGAGCTCGGTTTGTATCTAAAGCTTGGGGGTGCTTGGGAAGGAGATAGTAGGATGATGTCAGCAAAGGTATTTGCTGAAGCACAGAGAAGAATCAGATACCAGCTAAGTGGAGTAGTTTGTCTGAGAAAATTAGAAGGGGCATACTCTAAAGGATACAGAAGCAGAGAGTTTAAGTGGATGTGTATCTACTTAATTATAGGCGTCAGTGTTCCTTCTTTCTTCCCAGCCAATTCCAGTGTTATTTGACAGTAGTTAAAGTGAGTGTTGTGTTTACTTTTATAGCTGTATTTTCTCGGAGACCTCATTCAGAAAACAAGGGAGCTGTGTGGCCATTTCAAGATGGAAGAACCGTAGGTGCTCCAGGGGGGTTCCCATAATGCATCACTCTTACGCAGCACTGATAAGACAGGAGGGATACCAGTCCTCAGATTTTTGTCAGAGAAAAATAACTTCATTTGGATTTAGCTGAATTGCTGCTTGGAGTCTCACCACCACCACCACCGCTTCCTGTCCACAGGAGCCATGGAAATTCAACCCCAGTGTGCTGAGGTTCATTTGCACCCGATCCACAAAGGCCCTTCTGGAGGAGGTAGTACCTCTCTGGCTCCTCTGTGCCTTATTTGAGGATTAAATGAGCAGACAACTGCTGCCAGCTGCCTCCTCCCTGGCCTTAGGTCCCTTGTCATCTCTACGAGTCCTATTGCCCTTTCCTCTCGCCTAAATCTTCAAAAACACTCTGCCCAGACGGCACAGTTCGTGAGCCCTCTCAGTGGCTGGGCAGCCTCTGGGAGGCTGGGGCTATTTCTTTCTGACCCTTCAGACTCTCTCCTATCCCTGTTAGTCATGACCCCAGACCCATAGACACTCCCTCTATTGTAATCTTTACTCTCGGAGGCATCTTATATAATCTCCTTGGTAAGGATGGGCTTTAATCAGAAACTAGCAGATACTGTTTATTATTCTTCTGGGAATAATGACTTAAATTGGTTCACCTTCTTGAAAGGAGATT
Source organism: Petromus typicus (assembly GCA_004026965.1). Lineage (NCBI taxonomy): Eukaryota > Metazoa > Chordata > Mammalia > Rodentia > Petromuridae > Petromus > Petromus typicus. Next base: position 3,208 of record PVIR01027241.1, read on the forward strand.
TGTGTGTGTGTGTGTGTGTGTGTGTGTGTGTGTGTGTGTGCGTGTGTGTGCGCTCGTTTCAGGAGTCAGAGAAAGAAAATGAATTACACAAGAACAGAAAAACATCAGCTCATATCTCAAAATAGTATTTTAATAGTTATAATCCTTTGTGTTTCTTCAGGTGGGGGCCCTGGGTCTCTAACTCAGGTCGGTCATACCCGAGGTCATGCCAAAACATCTCTCTTTTGTCTGAAAAGGAAACAATAATGAAGTAACTTTTGTCACTCCGAGCAGCAGTATCTCCACTGGCTCTGCATTCCTGACACAAAAGGATTAGAAATAACTTCAGTCTGCCCTGGAAAAAGCCGTACTTGTCTCCAGTGGAAAGAACAACCAGCCTTTCTCTCCTCTCCTCTACCAAGTGCGACCCCTGGTGGTGGAAATTGAGAACTGCAGAGTAAAAAGTGGCTTAGGACTTGGCCTGGGGCTTTTTTGTCTGTTGGGTAATGACAGCTTCTGATGGTAGGTAGATGTTAGGTACAGTGCTATGGGACATTTGTGACTTGAACTTTCTCAAGAAATAATACATAATGGATCTAACACTGTTTTGTTAGATATATTATGGTAAAGATGTACTTTAATGTCAGTGTGCACAGGAGCAAGACGTAGCCTCTTGATCCCAGCAGGGGTAAATGGCAGATGGTTAAGGCTGCACTTTGAGAGAACTTCTATTTCCCTGGTAAAAAACCCATGGCGTGCGTGTTATTGCATTTTTCTTTTAAGACAGAAGATATTGGTGTAGAGTTGTTTTTTTCTAAACTAAAACCTCAGTCAGTATTTAGGTTTAATTTTAGTGTGGGCACTTTGCAATAAATAAGTGGGCTTGGAGCTGTAGTCTGACATTCATCCTCTAAAAGCTTTTCCAACAATGTGCTATACTATGTTTTATGCTGTTTCTGAATATTGGAAATTCCTATGACCCAGTGACGCTGCCTGAGTGTAACGATGACTGGCGCCATCTGGTGTTGATTCTTGTTCATTGCTGTGGTTTATTCTTTGTTTCCTTTGGAAGGGAAAATAAAACCTGAGATATTGCTAACATGATTGCTTGAACTTTTCTTCTTTCTTGTGATTTTCTCTCTTCACATTTATTTACTTCACTTTTCTTACATCAATATTAAGGATATATTTCATAGCAAAATTCTCAGAAAGATAAAGTGAAATTTAACTTCTCTGTAGCTTCTACCTTTTACTAAAATCTTCCTTTCACAAGTCAAGCAATTCCTTTCTCAGCTTGTTTTATATAATGTATGATACAGTTGACTTTTAAAACTGTACGTGTCTTCAAACATCCACATGTGACCATGCACAAGGATTATTTAATTAAATCTTATCTATTCTTTCATTTGTAGCATTTTGCCATTCTTTTTGTCATCTAGCATTTTTAGGATGTTTCAACCCCCTCTTTACACATTATCTCAATCATTTTTTTTGAGGCATGGTCCCATTTTTGTAGTTTTGACTGGCTCAGAGCTCACTATGTAGACCAGGCCAGCTTCGAACTCACAGCAATCCTCCTGCCTCTGCTTCCCGAGTGTTGGGATTACAGGAGTGAGGCATTACACCCTGCAACCTAGATCACTTTTGATTAAGAAAACTAAAAATTCACTGCAGACAACATGAAGTGGCATGTTTCACTCTCCAGAGACACGCTCTGTGGAGTGTCCAGAAGCAGTACACAGGGTCTGGGCTCACACCTGCGGCAATCTTTTGTGGCAGATTATAGTCCACTCATCCATATTTCTTTGAAAACTCTTTGGCTGTCTCACAGAACTTTTATTTTTTGTTTTTGTATTGGGGATTGAACTCAGGACCTTGAGCTTGCAAAGTAGGTGCGGCACCACTGAGCTAAAGGCCCAGCCCTCTTACAGAATGTTTTATGGTCCTTAGAGAACTCAGGTGGGCCAGCTCGGAGGCAGTGCTTGGCCTGGGGGTCTCACCAGTGTGGTGATGGGCTGGGCACTTGACTGGTCTTCATCACTGGCTAACAGTTCTCAGCTCTAACCACCGGCTGCCAGACCTGCTCTTTTCACCAACATTTGGGATTGATCTTTGTTTTAAACATGCTCCTCTCTGGCTTAAATGGACACTGTGTTGAAAGGCTGAGTTCAACTCTGAAGTCGCCCTTATTGTATGGACGGTTGCCAGAAAGTATAAGCTCTTGATAAGTCAATAAATGAGCTTCATCAGCCTGGATGTTAAAAAATTTCTGGTTCGCATTTGCAGATCTTTCCCAGCTAGCTATTCCATCAATCTGCTGGCCCCTGTCTCGGGTCTCTGTTATCTGAAGTCTTAAACTATGTATAAAGTACAGTAGATTTAGCTATTGTATTACAATGATATATTTAACCAAGTTCCTTCATTTCTTTGCTGTAATAAGCAGTGTGAAAATTCTTATATGTCTTGTGTACATACATGTCAGGGTTTTATTTTTCCTTTTTTTGTGGCTTGTTACCTTACCTTTCTTTACTTCGATTTTCTTACATCAATATCATGAATATATTTCATAGCAAAAGTCTCAGAAAGATAAAGTGAAATTTTCTTTCAACTCAGGACTGAAATTTTAGACTCTGTCAATAGAGTGTGAAGTAAATATCTTGTTTCTACTTCTGTTCCCCCTCCCCTTTTTCAATTAGGAAAGGAGAAATAATGTATTACTACTGTTCCAATTTCAGTCTCCTCAATCTAGCTAAATTGAGTTTCTTCCCACGATCCAGATCTGATTACTTTGTTTTTGTATTTGATAAACATATTATCTTCTTGTACGAATGTTAGTTAATATGCTTATTAGAATTCAGTATTAACTTGTTCATGTTCTTCTCCTTAAAAGATGGTATTTCCCTAATATGACACTGATCCTTGGTCGGACTAGTCCAGTCTTTAATTTTCGTTGTGGTATTTTGTGTCAATATTGAGGTAGCTTCAGTCTCAGTTTTATTAACTTTTTTCTGTTTTTAAATTTCCATTTTATGACTACTTCCCACATAGTACTGGTTAGATTGTTATCACTGCAGCAAAATACTGGCTACTCTCAATTTAAGGGAGAGGTTTATTTTGACTCACAACCTCACAGGTTTCAGTCCATGGTCAGCGGGCTCCATGGCACGAACCCCATGGCACAGGAACACGGTGGGGCAGCAGGGAGGTAGAGAGCCATGTGAAGAGCCCAGGGAGAGGCCAGCAACTAGACTACAACAAGCTCACACCCTCCTGACCCACTCAGACACTCCAGGGAGTGTGCTTTTCTGTCTGGTAAGTTTCTCTCCAGTCAACAATCGAGCTTAACCACCGTCAGTCCATCCCTTGTCAACTTAACACGCAAATACATCTTGTTAAATCCTGCTTAATCTACAAAGAGATAACAACAGGTCATAATCCCACCCAACATCATGTAATTATCCTACCTCCAAACAAAATATATTAATTCCATACCCTAAAGTCTCCATAGTCCCAGTATTGCTTTAAAGTCTTTTCTGAGAACCAAGAAAACTCTTAGCTTTGAACGCCTGTAAAATTTTTTTTTAATTTCATAAACCTCAAACATAGTGGCACAGGGTAATTATTCCTATTCTAAAAGGGAGGAAAATGGAGACACATTTATGGGAAGAATTGGACTTACACAAAACAAACTCAGCAGAACCTGAAGTCCTATAGCTCCTATCAGCGTCTGGGGCACGCATGGCATGGTGTGACATTAGTTCCACAGATCTGGGGCAGCCCTCCTCGTATGGCCTTGCCTGTTGCAGTTCACAGGCCCTTTGCCTCAGACCATCTGTCCACAGGAATTCCAAGTTCAGGAACCGCCCACTTCCTAGAGTTCCCACTGCAGCCTCGTCAGCTTTCTCACCGCTATACACACTTCCCCTCTGGGCTTCCTACTAGGAAGCCTGAGGCTGTTGCTCATCCGTGGACCACAGCTCTAGTAGTGCCTGAGTGTCTGGAGGGATAAGCAGGGTAGAGTGCTACGCTCACTTCCCAAGAAGCAAAATCTTTCAAAGGAGTTTATGGTTTTGCACCCTTGAGTCTGAAATGTGAAATGTGTGTGTGTGTGTGTGTGTGTGTGTGTGTGTGTGTGTGTGTGTGTGTGGTCGTCTCCTCAGATGCCCTCAAGGCATCTTATCACCTTGGCAACTACATCTTCCTTGGACTTCACAAAACCATGCTTTTTCAACTATGCTTATTGTTCAGATTCTCATGTAAAGCTGGAGAGAGGTATCAGCCACTCCTTGAACATGGGACTACTTTGAAGTTGCCTCGATCAGATCAATTATTATGTTGCCTTTCAACTCAGGTTCAGGTAAAGTTTCAATGCGTGGATAAAGAAAAGAGAGAGGAGGAAGAAAAGAAAGTATAAAAGAGATTATGTAATAATGCCGGCACTGTTTTAATACAAATACGCAAGTGTCCTCCCCAAAGTGACAATAATGATTCTGTTCTTTAGATGAGGGATTAGTGCAGAAGCTATTGCAGCTCTTGCCCCCAGATGATGAAAGCTTGAATGGGAGCAGAGGTGAAGGTGCGAGCGAAGGGACTGGGTACAGGCACGTTTGTCAGTAGGATCGACAGTACTTATTGTGATTCATGGCAGGCAGGAGGGCTGACGATTCCCAACTCTGACTTAGAGGCTGTGTGGTTATTTCTTCTCTCAAGTTCAAAAAGAGAAGCAACCTGTGTGAGTGAAAGGATTAAAATCATTCATTCTAGATGAAGGTAAATTTGAAGGCCCCACAGGGAGACAGTTTGGGATGCGCAGAAAGCCAAGAATCTCTGCACATGTAAGACACAGGTATGGGAAGGCTCCTGCACAAAACACTGAGGCAATAGCCAGGTTTGAATATCCTCATGGCCCACACATGTACATGGATTAGGAGTATCTGAGGGGAAGTCCTGGTGAACCACACAGATCACTGGTCATCTAAACCAACCGTGGCTTCCCGGGGAAGCCTGCCTGGGACTTTGAGGATACACCAGGCAGACAGTCTGGGTGGGGCTGTCCTTCACTCTCAGTGTGGGCCTGTTTTAGGCTTTTGACTAAGAGATACCACCATCCCTCCCTAATGTGAAGCAAAAAAACCATAGCAATCAAGGACAGTCAATAATCCTCATGCCTTTGTAGCTTCTGTCTTTCCTGGGAGAAAGAGAAGGGGAAGGAGCAAAATCAACAGTCATCAAGTTCTGTCCACGTGCATGGACGGCTGGGGGGGGAACATTCAAGCTATAGCTGCTTCTCACTGTCACCATCAAGGTAATACATTTGATGTGGGGTACAATATTTATCAGTGTCCTATGAAACCACAGTGTGGCTCTCCCAACCTAGAGACTGCTGCATCTAATTCCTCTTGCAATAAAGATCTGGACACCATTAATCCCATCCTTCCTGAGGCTTGAATTCTGGTCTCCAGATAGCTAAGAGGTGGCTCGCAGTGCTGAGTTCACGGAGGCTTCTCAGAGATTCATGTCTCCCTGATGAGAAGCGCAGGCCTGTGATGGCTGACATGTGGTAACTCAGAGATGAGGAATGGCCACAATACTGCCTAGTTTCCCCAAAATACAACGTAATGTCCCTCAGGAGGGTAATTTCTCTGTTCCTTTCTTTCTGCTCACTTCCTGTGAGTCATCGTCCTAAGACTCACTTTCTCCTTCCCCTGGCAACAACTGCTCATTTTCCATCTTCAAAATATGCAAAAGGACAAGGATTTAGCTCAGTGGCGCCACACCTGCCTTGCAAGCACGAGATGAGTTCAATCTCTGGTATAAAACATCATGCAAAAGGCTCACGATTTAAGAAAAGTAGCTCGACTGTATTATTCATGGGGAGTTTTGCAAGTGGAGTGATATTTATGCAGACACAGGTAAGACTGAGCCACATCTGGTATTTCCTATTTACTTTTTTTTTCCCAAAATATCTTGGCTCAGTTTTCCAAAATGCAACTCTTTTACTGACTGCATCCAACTTTCCTGAGAAACTGGTAAAACTGCGAATTTGATCTATTCAATCTGATATTTGAGGGTTGGATTTAAAAATATAAAGCTAATTATTAAGTACATGGTGTTTAATAATCTCTTTTACAAATTCGAATTTTTGATAATATGTATATTAACACCTGTCCTTATTTAATTCAGCCTCAAAATATCTGAGAAGCATATGCAGGATTTTTTAATTATGTATTTCTCTCCCTTCTTTCCTCTCCCTCTCTGTCCCCTCTTCCCTCCCCTCCCCTCCTCTCTTCCTTTTATTATTTTACATCATGAGAACATATATTCAACTGTAATTTTGGCCAGATGTCCAAGCTGTGAAATAGATGGGAGCAACCAATTGCTATGGTTGGAAAAGGACGAGGTAATTGTGAGTGATTTCCATATTCAGCAAACTTTCTGTTCTTTCTTCCCTGAAAAGCATCACTTTGGTATTTGATAGGCCAGCCAGCTTAGAAATACTGGTGGAGTTGTTGACCAGGTATTAAACTTGGTGTTCTTCCCATACATGGGGAAATACAGTGAGCAGAGCATAGAGTCCCCTCAAACCTGGTCTTGCCTGAAGACTAAGCCTGGGCCTCATGCTGTCTTGCCACAGCAGGAAAGGCCTGGGCACAGCCTTCACTGACTGCATCGTCCTCCATGTGGACAGCACGCGTCTGGGCTGAGTTAGTACCTGAGAAGCTGAGATCTCTTTTTCCTTTGGCTAAGTGAAAGGCAGAAAACACAAAAGAAGTCTTTATCTTCTCTGGCTTAATCTGTTCATCTAAACATTTTCTTCCTTTCTAAAAGCTTCTCAGGCCAGGGGTGTGGGTCAACCACAGAGCACTGGTGCAATGCAGGGCTGCAGCGACAGAGCACAGGTCCTGGGTTCTGATCCCAACGCTGGGGAGAAAATGGCTGTCAGGAGGTCTAAACATGTTTGCTCATATGATCTCTGTCTTATTAGTTTTCCACTGTAGTTTTATTCACTATAGTTTTATTTATTTGCTGACCATTTCCAGGTTAAATAATACAGTACTACAGTTTCCTTCCATGCATCCTGCACAGATAAACTAATCAATCCTTTTCCCTGTAGGTTTAGTAATATAGCATTTGATTTAGCTGTTATTTTTTAAAATGTACATATAACCGGGCAGAGTGATACATGCCTATAATCCCAGCTACTCCAGCTTGCAAGGTCAAGCCCCGCTAGGACAAATTAGTAAGAGTCTGTTTAAAAATTAAGACTAAAAGGGGCTGAGGATATTGTTCAGTGGTAGAGTAGTTCTGAGTTCTGTCTGTTTGGGGGGAGGGTTAAAATTTTGCTTTTTGAGACAAGGTTTTGCTCTACAGTCCAGGCTGATCTCGAACTCACTATGTAGCCAAAGCAAATCATGAGCTCTTGGCGACCCTCCTGCTTCCCCCTCCAGATTGCAGGAATTACAGCCACCATGCTTAGCTCTCTGTCCTTGATTCTGAAAGAGACAGAGGAGAACAAGAAATGCACACACTGGGCCGGGGATTTAGCTCAGTGGTTCCAGTGTCTGTCTTGCAAGCCCAAGGACCCTGGTTCGATCCCGGGTAACCACATACCATACTGGGTGTGGAGACTCACGCCCAGCAGCCATCAGTACCACATACCACAGTGCCGGGGTGTGGTGGCTCACGCCTATAATCCCAGCACTCGGAAGGCAGAGGCAGGAGGATTGCGGTGTTGTGAGTTTGAGGCTGCGCTCAGGGCCAGCCTGAACTACAAAGAGAGACCCTATCTCAAAAAAAAGAAAAGAAATGCACACATAAATCACACAATGTAATTAACTCTTGTCGTGGAGTACCGGGCTTATTCCACTCATTGTTCTGGTGTTCAGACAAGAGGCATTAGCCTGAAATTTCCCCACGTTTGATTTCCTGAAGGCAGGAGGTACCTACTCTAATTGTCAGCCTACTAGCAATTCCAAGTAGAGTTAATAAATCAAGTGAAATGAGGATTAATAATGAATACATAACTCAGCAAAGTTAGGAGACTTGAAACATAATATAGCTTTAAAAAGCTCAGAATAGAGGGAATAAGTTCTGCTGTGGAGATCAATCCTGAAATATTATCATCTGAATTTCAAATATGAGTCCAACAGCAGCCTGTAGACCTGGCTCAACTCTGGATCAAGTTTATAGAACAAAATCAAACACTTTCAGTGTCTAAGCAATATCAGTAGAAGATAGGGTGTGTGAGTCGCTATTAGCTACATTCCCTACAGTTAGTATTATAGTGAGAGATGATGTTTCCTGGGCCTCTTGAGGTCCTTCTTACTTTCTTGGACGCACTAAGAACACAGGCCATTTCTCAGGCTTGGTACAGAACAGCTGAGCTTGTCTTTCAGATTTATTCATTGCTTGCTATAAAGACATTGTGCTCCTTCAGCCCAGTGCTCTTTAGCTGAGAAGTAAACCACTGTGTGTACCCCAATCTGGGCATGTGGTATCACTTATGTAGAATTTGGGGGCCAGGATATGTTTATAGATGCTCTGATACTTACGCTGCATGTGAAGTCCTTTGTCTCAGAACAAGGAGACATGTGGCTTCTCCATTTGCCCATGAAACAATACATTTACTTATTCTCTTTTGAATAAGGTAAAATTAAATCCCAGCTCCTTCGAAAATGTGTTACTTTTATGACAGAAAATCAATTGATATTATTATAAAATTTAAAAATGATCCTTTTCTAAACTAAATTGCTACTTTTCTTCCATGATTCTCAATAGCATTGATTAGAATATATTGATATGTTTCTTTAAACAATATCTGACAAGATGAAAACTGGGAGCCTGTGTTATTACATTCTATAAATATTTCATCTCAGATAAGAAAACATATTTCTCAAGCTAGTATTATTCAGCTCTCAGTAAAATTTAATTATCTTATAAGAAATAGCTCCTCTGCTGGTGTGGGGCTGGTCTCTACCACTACCTGTCCCCACAGCTGACATCAAGCCGTGAGTCTCCCTCCAGGCCCCTGGGTCCTGACCTTGACCACCAGTCTGTGCACTGCTCACCCCTCTTCTGAGCAGCCCACCCAGGTGGGAGTGGCCTTCGGCCCCGCCTTCTCTGAACATTGACCTCTAACCTTTTTCTCCAGAGAGAAGCACAGCCTCAGGTCCTGGAATCTACAGGCTCTGGACTTGCAAGGCAGAGGAACCATCAGCCCACCTCCTCAGAAACCAAAGGAAGCTCGCTGAGGAGTGTATTCTATCTCTGCAAGTCATGTTGTCACTTCCTTACTCCATGTTTTTCAACCCTTCAACCCCCAAGAACTCCCTAAAAAGTAGAGGTAAATAACCAAAACCCGGCACCATGGCCTTTTACTGAGTAGTTCTCATATTGTCACTGTCCTGGAATTCCATCCCAGGGCAACTTTTCGGTTCTATCTGACTGGACATCTCAGGACCACGGCTGTCTGTTACTGTGAGCCCTCCTGCACTGCCTTCCTCTCAGGGCTCCAGACACTTCTGGGACTGTAGGACTTTGCGTGACCATGACAGGCTTCCAAACCCAGCTCAGTGTTTTCAAATGTGTTTCTCTTATTCCCTGTCTTAGCAGATAATATCACCACCACCAAATTATGGTGAAGGGACCTAGGACCTCTGCCCAGGTCCTGTGACTTGTCAGTCACTAGGTTTCATGATTCTTGATGTTCAGTACCCACATCTCCTGCTGCTGCTTCTCACTGATTCCCAGCATCTGAGCCAAAAGCACATGTGTCGTGCTCGGATCTCTCATAAGGAACAAATCTAACTTTGTCACTCGCAATAAAAAAAAAATTTTCTGAATATATCTGCCTATGTCCCACCCTCATTTTCTGCTCAGATAAAATATAAATGAAAAAAACCAACCCTGATTCTTGATTTTGTACAGAGCAGGCTGGAAGCAATGTACAGTCTGGTGGAGGAGGTTAATGAAGAAGAAACAAGCCGTGGAAAGAATTTCTGTCGTTTGCTTTACATGCTGTGAACACAGGAGACAGGTGGAGCTCCATTAGAGAAGGTGATCAGGGAGCTTGGTTTGCTCTTTCCTCAGATGGAGAATCAGGAGAAATACTAATGAAGATTAATAGTATCTGGCTTTGGTAATAAGGACACAGAAAGTATTTGAAAGTATTTGCTGCTGGTTTTAAAGAGATGTGTATTGTTCAAAGCAGTAACTGGGAAACTTGTTGTCCAATGTGATGAACACCCGCATCTGCCGAGGGCTGAAGAGAGCTTTCTGCATCTGTTTGTTAAGTGTAGTCTCACAGAGGCACATCATCCTTTACTCTCTTAATTCCTACATTTTTTGATTTATTCCCTTCAACATCTCAGTATCTCCTCAAGGCGCATGCCCATTCTCCTCTCTTCTCTGTTACGTTCCCAGCCGCCATGATCTGAGACAAATGCATTCCCTTGTCCTACAGCAGCCCACGGGACGCACAGCCCCCCAGTGACCATCATTCGGTAGTAGATTGGCGGCCGCCATTCTAGAATAGAATAGGCATAGAATGCCTATTTCTCCATGTCCATCTCCATAACTAGACCAGAGTGTGTACATAGTATTGATCTGCTGACCATACGCTGTGTGACCCCTGGCAGATCATAACTCTCTCGTAAACCTCCATTTTTTCCAAGATAATCTCTCCTACAACATTATTTTAAGACTTAACTGGGTTTGGGGTTTGTTGGTTTTATTTTGTTTTGTTTTGATATGGAAGATTGAGTCCAGTGCCTTTGCGTGAGCTACATCTCCAGCCTGTTTTTACTACTCTAAAATAGGTTTTCACTAAATTGCTGAGTTTCCCAGGCTGGATTCCACCTTGCAGTCTTCCTACCTCAGCCTCCAAGATGGCTGGGATTATGCCTGGCATTCACCGAGTATTTTGTGCAGGTTAGTAAGAGGAATAGGCTTACTAAGCAAAATGCTGCATGTCATATCAGATGCTTGGATTTATGTTCTCAGGTGTTCTCTTTGGAATACCTTTTGGAGTATTTGCTGAGGGTATCAAGCCTTTCAATATAAAAAAGATGCTCTCTGAAAGGACCTTTGAAGAAAATCTAGTGTGGGGCTAGAAGGCCCAGCCACGCAGTGTGCCGCTGTGCCCGCCTGACCACAGCCACTGAAGAGCCCTGCCTTTCAGAGCCCCCAGGGGACCGTGTTTTCTTCATAGCTCAGACATGACTGCTTTCTTCTAGCCATTGGGATGAAAAATATCTTCATAAAACATATTGCATTGTCTACTCACCATCATAGATAGATTCTTATTACTGTAGTCTTTTGAGTTACTAACACCACTTTCTGTCATTTTAGGTATGAGCTTAATGTGAAACCAGTACGATTTTTCAGTCATTTTGGAGAGAGAACTGTGTGAGACAAATAAAAACCAGTGGAGTGGGTGAACTCATATTTTGAATATGAAATGCATTGCTTTTCCATTATCAAGGCAAAATGGGCTTTTTCCAGAAAACATTAGATGAAAGACTGGAATGAAGGAGGCCTCCTTTGCCTCCCCACCTGGCCTGTGAAGTCACTTACAGCAGCTGCAGAGACCCCGGCAGTGATGAAGAACAGCAGAGAAATCAATAGCTACCCTTCATAGAAAGTTTGTAAGACTTCAAAAGGGAGGGAAGGCCGAAGTTCCTGCTGCATAGCACTGATGTAGGATTAGGGAACACATCACGTGCCCATGAGTACCAGGGACCCTCGGCCAAAGAGCAAAGATCGCCTGGAATCCTAGCTCTCTGGGATGCTGAAGCAAGACGGTAGCAATTTCAAGCCCAACTCAGGCCATTTAGCATCTTAAGAAGAGCCTGATCTTGTTGTTAAAAAAGAAAAGAGGAGGAGGGTGCTGGGGATATAGCTTAATGCGAAGGCCTGGGTTTAGTCTCCAGTACTGCAAAAACAACAATAAAACAGCACAAACACTGATTCTGGAGTTTTCTCCCATCATTCTCTTAAATTAGGATCTGTTGACACACAGAGCTTGCAACATCCCGAAAGTTGGATGGCCAAGTCTGCACAGAGCTTACCTTCCCACTGCTCCACCTGACGTCCTCAGGGCTCTCAGTCAGTAAATTTACTGTGTTCAATTCATCCCATCAGCAGAGTTCACTGAGCAGCTGTTTTGCGCCAATGGCTGGATTACTGTGGTCAGAAAAATGCTACTTTCTACCTTCCACAAGCTTCTAGCTTCTTTGAAGAAAGAGAAATAGAAAGTTATCACCACATATGACAAAGCCTATGGAGCAAATGTCTAGTTGTGAGAGGATGGGGAGCAGCTTCGCGTCAGGGGGCTGAGAAGGTGCACGGCAGAAGGTGACAGGTGCAGAGACACCCGGAAGGTAGCGGTATAGGGAAAGGAGGTGCTGCAGGAAGAAGAAACTGTGAAGTTGCTGTGGTTGGTGAGCCAATGTGAAGGAAGGGATGAGAAGGCCGGAGAGCCAGGCTTGGTCTCAGAGAGTCTTGCACAGGTAGGAGGAAGCCAGTGGAGCAGGGGGGAAGAAGCACAGAATGACTTACCCCTTGGCTCATCCTTCACTTGGCAGAGTATTTTGTCCCTTCTGCCTGCACTAACCAACTGCTAGGACATCCCGGGCTTTGCCTGGGCCCCAAAATTACAAAGGTGAAAATAGCGATGACCTTCATTTCAGGAAATGTTCTGTCTGAAGGCAAAGGCAGATAACCAAAAGATAATTACATTTTTCGAGATAAATGCCTTCATACAAATATACGCCGGTCTTTCGAGGGCATACAGTGGTGAATTTAGCTTGAGTGATGGAAAAAGCTTTTAGGAAGAAGAGCCAATTGAATTGCCTTTTAAAAAAATCACATGTCGGGCCAGGGATTTAGCTCAGTGGTTCTGGTGCCTGTCTTGCAAGCATAAGGGCCTGGGTTCGATCCCCGGTTACCCATATACAATACTGGGCGTGGAGACTCACACCCAACAGCAATCAGCACCACATACCACAGTGCCGGGGGTGGTGGCTCACGCCTGTAATCCCAGCACTCGGGAGGCAGAGGCAGGAGGATTGCTGTGATGTGAGTTTGAGGCTGAGCTCAGGGCCAACCTGAACCACAAAGCGAGATGCTGTCTCAAAAAAAAAAAAACAAAAAAAACAAAAAAAAAAACCCCAAAAAACAAAAACAAATAAAAAATCACATGTTGAGAAGAGAATTAGAGAGAAATAAACAGGTATATTTGTATATGTTCTTGTTGTAACCATACTCTACCCTTGCAAGGTGCTTATATCCCAAGCACCTAGTACAGTGTTTAGCACACAGAAGGAACACAGGAAATATTTGTCAAATATGCCACTCTGAAACTCTATAGTTTTTCTGGTTGGTGGTAGCACTGCTGTGGTTTGCTGTCCCTCTATTTGCTAGCCTTGTATTGTGAATATGAGTTATTGGATCTGTGCTTGTCATTTGTTCTAAAACTAAATCATGGTTTTTTTCTGACGATAGAGCCCAGGGCCTTGTGTAAGGTCAGTTCACAGCCTGTCACCAAGACACGTCCTTAACCCTCTGTTAAACTCTTGTGATAATTGTGTCAGTCTCTACTCATGTGGGATGAAAAATAGTTTTTTTAAAAAAATTAATTAAAAAGTCATCTCAGGAAATCCTTGTCACCTTCCCTAGCCTAAGAAAAATAACATTCTTATTTGTAGTGCCTTGTGTTCGCAGCTGTCTTCCCGCATTTATTCTAGGGTTTCTAAAATCTCAGAAAAAGCAAGTCTCATAGTAGTAGGACAGAACTTATGCTTTTTTATGTACCTAACAATTTGCTGGATGTGGCAGCACATGTTATAATTCCACCTGCTCGAGAGGGTGAGGCAAGAGGATCACAACTTTGAGGACAACCTGGGCATCTTAGTGATTTAACGACCCTGTCTTCAAAGTTTTGAAAATGGTTGGCAGAGTGTTTGATTCAGCCCTCATTACTGGGAAAAAAGAAAAAAAAAAAACTCTATAGATTTCCACAGGCAGGTTACCTACATATTTGTAGACATTCTCTCTTCCAGGTTCCCCTTGACTTTTTCCCCAACTTTACTTAGTTCTCTGTTCATAGCAACCACTCTATTTCTCTCATTCTGCTGTGTCTTTTCTACTGCTCAGCCCATTTTCTATTAAATTTATCCTCATAACAGCGCAAGTGTTTTGTTTGTTTTTTTTTTTTGAAACAGGGTCTCACTTTGTGGTTCAGGCTGGCCCTGAGCTCAGCCTCAAACTCACATCACAGCAATCCTCCTGCCTCTGCCTCCCGAGTGCTGGGATTACAGGCATGAGCCACCACCCCCGGCACTGTGGTATGTGGTGCTGATTGCTGCTGGGTGTGAGTCTCCACACCCAGTATGGTATGTGGTTACCAGGGGGATCGAACCTGGGTCCTTGCACTTGCAAAACAGGCGCCAGAACCACTGAGCTAAATTCCTGGCCCAATAGTGCAAGTTTAATGAAACCAATGACTTAATTTCTTTCACTACTGAATCTTTAGTCATTATAATAGTTCTTTAAGTATAGAAGTGCTCAATAATTACTGTTTTGAGTATCATCAACCTTAGGCTTACTTTGTGGTTTTAAGTCATAAAGTATATATTATACATAATATATATTATATTTGTGGTAATATATATTTTTTATGGATATGTCTATATCTAGGGATTGAATCTGGGGCCTTCTCCAGCCTACATCCCTAGTCCATCTTTTAAAAAAATTTTATTATTTTTGCAATACTGGGGATTGAACTCTGGACCTTGTGCTTTCAAGGTAGGTGCAGTACTGCCTGAGCTAAGTCCCTGGTCCCTAGTCCGTCTTTTATTTTCTATTTTGAGACAGAATCTTGCTAATTTGTCAAGCTGTCTGAGTAAAGCTTGAGCTTGCAGTCCAATAGCAGAAATCCAGCAGAACAAACACTAACTCTGATAGCTCTGTGTCCAGTAGTCAGGGCAATCTGTGGCAAGAGGAGAACTCCAAAGAGCTTTGGTGACCCCACCATAGGCCCTGGTGGGGTGGTGGCTGAAGCCTTTGTGGCTTCTCTCTGGGGCTGATGGTCCTCTAATGGTCCACGTTCCTGGCTTTTCCAGCATCCTGGAATCTCTATTCAGAGCTTCACTCTGAGGCTACTTCCTGGCCTCCCAGGGCTTCTGAAACCTGTGTGGAAGCTTTTCTGACCTTACAACTTCTGCATTCTGCGTGTATGTAAAGCCAGTGCCATGTGGTTGATGTCAAGGTTTGCCCTAGCTAGAGCAAGGGGCTGGCCCTTTTCTACTTCGCAGGTTATAGACGCCTCTGAGTACCTAGATGGTACAAATTCCATTGGCAGCTGCCGGGGTGTCCTGGAGCTCTCTCCTGAAAGCAGTTTTTCTCCTTTGCAATTCTATGCCTGCCAAGGTGGGCCCTGCTGATTAGTCATATTCCCTCCATGTATTTTTTTTTTTCTATTGCCCCATTTCAAAGTACTTGACTTCTATTTAATGCTAAATCTTTTCAGTGATTACTTTCTCTCCTGCTCCACCTTTGTGGGATCCAACTTCAAAGGAGCTTTCTTCTGGCCAGACTTGAAGCATTTTAACTCATTCTACAAGGCAATTTGGTTTTGATTCACAATGTGGAGCCAGCTAACAGCCTGGAACAGTAATCATACCACAGTCTGAATGTTTGGCTGTGCTGATATTTTCTCAAGATTAATTAGTCCTCCACTCTTAATTTCAGTCTCCCACAGGGAGCAAGATGCTGACAAACTTTCTTCCAGAGCACAGTGCATGGGACCCCGAGCTCATCTGCCAGGAAGTCTTTTTTTCCTCCCACCTGAGACCTCTTGAGCCTGGTCTTCTCCAGCTGAATTTGTCAACATTTTAGTCTTCAGGGCTACAAGCAGAACTCCCATCCAACTTGGCTCTCAGCACTGTTGGGCTGTTTCTCCATTCACCATCTTTAGATGTTTCCTAAATCTTTCTATAAGGCAATTTCAGAGGTTTCAGAACCACGTTTAGGTAGCATTACAGCAACAACTCCACCTCTTGGGTACCAAAATCTGTGTTAGTTACTTTATCATTGCTGTGACACAGTGCCCAACACTCACAACTCCAAGAGGAAAAGGTTCAGCTTTGACTCCGGGTGTGTAGAGGTTTCAGTCCTTAGCTGGTTGTCTTCAAGGCAAAGCTGCCTAGTGGCATGGTGGGGGATAGCACTGCGTGATTCAGAGATGAGGGAAGAAGACAGATCCTTCAAGGTCAGCCCCTAGTGACTCACCTCCTCCAACGTGGCTTTGCTCCCAAAATCACATTTAGTTACAAACTCACTTATGAGTGTCACACACCAATGATACAATCCACAAAAACTCACCTATGAGCACATGGGGCCTTGGGGGGGCCTCTAGATATGAATCATAACATTTGGGGGGACATCTAGATAGATATAAATTGTAACACCTCATCACTGGGCCTGAAAATTTCCCAAATCACCTGCCTAAGGATCTTTCCTTTTCTTACTAGTCACTGGCCAACTTTTCACATTGTAATTCTGTTTTCTAAATGATCATGATGCTGAACTGCTCTTTGTATTAAGGGATTCTTTCTCTGGGTTTGTTAACACATGAGCATGCAGGCTTTCTTAATGTGGTTTCACATTAAGTTAGAAAATAAAACTATTCCTTGAAAGGTAACTAGATGAACTGATGGATAAGTTAATTAGTCTCATTGTGGTAATCATTTCACAATTTCATGGCATATACTTTAAATATATCACTAGTTTTATTTTTCATACTCCAGTGAACCTGGAAACAAAGAATTTCTTACGATTTTGACATCTGCCCAAAGACTTTACTAAAGCATTACGTCAACTTTATTTGGAAAATTTATTGAGTGCTAGGTATTACAATAGACATGGATGATACAATAATGAGAAAAACAGACAAAAGTCTGATGTCACAAAACTTTGTAGGAGGAGTCTGCCTGGGAGAATTTATTTCTTTGGATGAATACCATGTCATGCTCATGCTTTTTCTGATGAGTATAAAATACACAGACAAATAAAGTTCTATTTTTGTAACCAGCTCACAGAGTGGTTGAGCCAATTCTGTGTTCTTTGATTTTTCTCTGTGAAGTTGTGGAACAATTAAAATTGCTTATTCTCCACAGTAGGAAAAGGTCAGAGTGGTCAAAGTAGGGATATAGGAGTAAATAAAATGAGATCCTTTAGGCTTGTTCTATTAGCTCTTCAAAACTTTAAAAAATCATTATCCTTATGAGGAAGCAAGGAAGAATTGGAAGTGTTCAGTAAATTCTGCATCTTCTTGAGAAGTTCTGACATTTATTTCTCCCTCTCATCTGTAGGACTAGTTATAGCAAATTGTTCTAAGCACAGTAAATAAGAAAAAAAAATATCACCACTATCAATCACAACGATCTTTTGTTTCTCCTTTTATTTTTTTCTTTTTCTTAAGGTTTTGATGTCTTTTCTTAGGTGGGCAGAATAACCAACTTTTATTAATCTGAAACTTTCCTTGTGTGACTCTTCATTATTATTTACATTATCCCTTGTTTTTCTTCTGCAGCAATGCTGAAGTTAAATTAGAAGGCTGTGTCTTTTGGCCTCAGCCCCTTGCAGGCCATTCTCAAAACATGGCCCTTTTCCTCAGGCTGACTTAACAGCACATTCATCTTCAAGATGGTAAGCAGGAAGTGAGTGGCTGCAGAGACTAGTTGCTTTTTGAGAATTCAATTAGTATCTAACTCCAAATTATGGAAGACTTTAAATTAGGATAAGAGAAAGAGAGGTAAGCATGGTTTTGTTCGCGTTTGGTGGTAGTGGGAATCAAACCCAAGCGTTCTTATAGTTCTTAGTTACATCTTCAAAAAATTTTTTAGACTTAGTAATTTGAGACAGGATCTCACTAAATTTTATAGGCTTGCCTCCTCTCTGTCTCTTGAGAGGTTGGGATGACAGGTGTGCACCATCTCGCTTGGCCAGACATTTTTGAGTTTTGAGGAGATTCGAGGCAGATAACCAATAAGAAGGCAGCTGGAGTAATCCTTAGAAGAAAGGACGGTGACTGGGTCACAAATATGGATGAATCAACTGGAGACTGGATAAAGAAGATTTTTTAAAAAAATATAAGATGTAGTATTACTCTGCTGTAAAGAATGATATGTTTGAGTCATTTATACTCAAATGGATGTACCTCAAAGACATACTAACAAGGTACCACTGAATCTGCACCAGGTTTGGAGCTTGCTGGCCTCCAGGCCCACGCCGGAGGAGCGCCCAGGGACTGAGTTTAGCAGCGGGCGGCTCAGGAAGCGGTGACTGCGGCACCGAGTCTGCGTCACTGAATCTGCGCTGGGTTTGGAGTTTACTTGTCTCCAGCCCACGCCGGAGGAGCGCCCAGGGACCGAGGTTAGCAGCGGGCGGCTCGGGAAATGGCGACTGTGCCACTGAATCTGCATTGGGTTTGGAGCTTACTGGCCTCCAGGCCCACGCCGGAAGAGCGCCCAGGGACTGAGTTTAGCAGCGGGCGGCTGAGGAAGCGGTGACTGCAGCACCGAGTCTGCATCACTGAATCTGAGCCGGGTTTGGAGTTTGCTTGTCTCCAGGCCCACGCCGGAAGAGCGCCCAGGGACTGAGTTTAGCAGCGGGTGGCTCGGGAAGCGGTGACTGCAGCACTGAGTCTGCGTCACTGAATTTGTGCCGGGGTCGGAGCTTACTGGCCTCCAGGCCTGCGCTGGAAGAGTGCCCAGGGACTGAGGTTAGCAGGTCAGAGTCTGATTTTCTCCACAGTAACTGCAGAAGCACATCCAGTCAGCTTGTATTGGTCCCAATACAGACTGCAAAGAGTAACCCAGGAAACACTGCTATTTTAAGGTTCCTAACTATTAAAAGGAAAGTAACTTGGAACAAACAGCGCCAGAAAACAGGGCAGGTCAGAGATGAGGAAACACTCCAAATCTCAGACACAAAGATCCTCTCCTCCAAGTAACACAGGGGGAAGGGAGATAGAGAAGTGTGAAGCCCAGTCTCCAGGGGCCCTCGGAAATGGTAACCAAAGCAGATCTAGTAAAATGGAAATCAGAACGGATCTCTGAGATGAAAGCAGAGATATTGGACACTGTCAACATGATTATTAATAAAGCTAAAGAGGAAATCATGGAGCTGATAGAATGCAAGATAGCAAAAGCACTGGAACCTTTTAAACACCTACAAGCAGAAACCCAGGAAATTAAGAAAGAAAATGAAAGCTTGAGCAATAGAATGAACTTGGCAGAAGACCGAATTTCAGACCTAGAAGACAGGATCTCAACCAATGAACCGGAAAAGCATAATCTATGGGAAAAAGCAAGCGATAATGAAAAGGCAATCCAACAGCTCCTAGATGATTCAAAGAAGAATAACATAAGATTGATTGGAGTCACTGAGGAAGCAGGAGACAATGCTAAAGACATCAAAAAGCTATTCACAGAGATAATGGCAGAAAACTTCACAGAAAAAGGTAAAGAATTGGACATACAAATATATGAAGCATACAGAACGCCACATGCCCCCGACATGAAGAAATCTACACCTAGGCATATCATCATAAAAGTCCCAGATATTCAAAAAAAGAATGAAATACTGAAAGCAGCCAGAGAAAAGAAAACAGTTACATTCCAAGGGAAGCCCGTCAGGATCACAGCGGACTTCTCAACTCAAACACTGAATGCAAGAAGAGCCTGGAGTGAAGTCTTCCAAGCCCTAAAGGAAAACAACTTCCAACCCAGACTCATGTATCCTGCAAAATTATCCTTCAAAATTGTTGGGGAAATAAGATACTTTCATGACAAAGAACACCTGAAAAACTTCACAAATACAAAACCCGTGCTCCAAAACATTTTAAAGAATATCTTGGAGAAAAATA
>PVIR01027242.1:0-23118 GCA_004026965.1 Petromus typicus
AAATGAAGGCAGAACACATAGCTGAGACAAGAGTTGTAAAAGTCATTTATTGTGCTTTGCATGCATAAATCCAGCTTTTTATTCCATCTTACCCTGTCTAGTTGATACAAACTGCAAGGAGGTCATATGGAAACAACATTGTATACTTCCCAACTTTATTTAATTTGCTTCTTTCAGTCATTCTAGATTGCTAACTTGCCAGCGTTACTGAGTTTGAGATATAGCCTGCCCCTTTCCTGACTGCCATTTCAGTCCCTGTATGCCAATCTGCTTGTTCAGACACTGGGATACAATAGAAGGCATATCTGTTTGTACCAAAACCAGTAACTTCTAATTAGAGCATTCTCTTCTTTAAAACTCAAATCTTTATTGGTACATTATGAAGACACATCAACATTGCATTCAACTTTGAGAGTTTGTACCAGAATATGATACAACTTGATTCTCATTTTTTCCTGATTCCCCCACCCAACCTGCATCCCCCACCCTCTATATACATAAGCTTTGTTTCCTTTTTAAAATTACTATCACATTCTTTTTCCCCCCTCATTATTTATGCCTACACCCAATTTCCTTTTAAATATTCTCTATTTCACAGTATCTACCATATATACTAGAACTCAGTTACATCTTCATTTTCTCGTACCAGAGAAGAGCAGTCTTTAAGTAATTGGAATTTATAGAATATGGTAGTGCACAGGTGATACATGGGTCACGGATGCTAAATTCAGGGATTTGTGAGCCTGTGAAAATGTGTGTAACTTACTTGGCCACGAGGAGGAGTAACATTAATGGCTATGGCAACATGTGAGAGGAACGTATATTAAACACAATGGGGATCTGGAAGTAAGATAATCTACTACAAACAAATGACAAAGGGAGCTTTGTAGCTTCCCAAAATAGAGAACATTCCTGAAGATAGAGCATCGGGGTAATAGAGAGCAAGTTGAATATACTTCAAGTTAGCTACATGCCAAACACAGTCGCAAGCCACTGACAAAGCATGACGATGATCCTGTGAGATCATATTGCCAAGCTGGGTTGAGCCTGCTTAGTCTGTGTGTTTTCTGTCATGTTTTCATAGTGATGAAATTGCCTAACCACACTTTTCTCGGAATGCATGACTGGACTAAAATTAAGTCCAGATTAAAAGTTACGGGAAATGAATGAAGTTAATGTAAAACATATTAAAAATTCATCAAATAATAGGGGACATACCAGAACACTAACAGATAGGGTAAAGATAATGAAAAACTGGAGATATGAGGACTACACAATTAGAAAATTGAGCATTGCTAAGATATGCTATACAGTGATGTTAAGGACTGTAAGGAAAATGCAGAAATTATTTATCTGGAAACTACAGTACTTGCTGGTAATATGTTATCCATGCTTCCAAGACTCCATGGTTACTCTGAGATCGACTAAATTTGCCAGAGGATGGCTGGCTGGAAATGCAGGCAGTTACCCATTGCACATCTGCAACAGTCGGTGACTAAAAGCTGTGCACATGCAGGATTAGTTAACTGATGTTGCTGTGACTACGAGTGCTAGTAACCTGGATTACTACAAATAGTTACCACAGCACTAAGAGTTTCTGTCAGAGTTCTGGTTTTTATTTTTTTTTTTTTTAAGGTTTTTTGAGACAGGGTCTCGCTTTGTGGTTCAGGCTGGCCCTGAGCTCAGCCTCACACTCACATCACAGCAATCCTCCTGCCTCTCTGCCTCCCAAGTGCTGGGATTACAGGCGTGAGCCACCACACCCGGCATTGTGGTATGTGGTACTGATGGCTGCTGGGGTGAGTCTCTACACCCATTATTGTTATGTGGTTGCCGGGGATCAAACCCGGGCCCTTGCACTTGCAAGACAGACGCTGGAACCACTGAGCTATATCCCTGGCCCAGAGTTCTGGGGCTCTTAGTTCTTAGTTCAAACTAAGGCTTAGAGAGGCCAAAACCTCACATAAACTCCCAGAGCTCAAAAGGGCCGGAGGGTCTGAACTGAGCTGCGTCTGGTCCTGGCCCTCATACCCTCAGCCCAGCAGCCTCTGGAGGAGGTATACCACAATTTCGTTATAGTTATAATATGTTGTCAAGCCACAGAAAAGTGTTTGTAAACTTCGTTGAGAATAGTAAAAAGGGTCTACTGTGTACACTATAATTTCATTTATGTCAATACTGCATAGATTTGGATAAGCTAAAATAAAGGTAGCTGTGCTCTAGTAAGAGCATTATAGGTGGTGGTGGTCACTTTTTCAAGTGGGAGGAACATATTAAGTGCCCCTTACTAATATGCTTTATACATAGAGCATTCCCTTTTTATTACAGAATCCTTCCTTCCTTAGAGTTTAATCCCATCCTTTAGGAAAGGCAAATTCTACCATGAGATTTTAGAAGGTGGAAGACCTGGTTAATTTTTTAATTCCTTCCTCTGTCTGGCCCTTCCTCCAGGTGGCGCTCGTGTTCCCCAACAATGATCCTGCTGCATTCATGGTTGCTTTCTATGGCTGCCTGCTGGCTGAAGTGGTTCCTGTGCCCATCGAAGTGCCACTCACAAGAAAGGTAAAAGGTTTGGCATTCATTCACTGAGGCGAGGGCCAGGCTCAGTGACAGTTGTAAGTTCTGTTGGGTAAGAACGTGCAGATGTAGCTGAATGTGGTGACACACATCTTTAATCTCAGCTCTCTAGGAGGCTGAGGGAGGAGGGCTGCAAGTTCAAGGCCAGTGATGTAGCAGTTCCCTGTTGCACAATTTAAAAAAGGCTGTCAACAGAGTTCCATGTGAAAGCCCTAGGTCCAATCTTCAGTACCATGGGGGAAAATTGTTCAGGCAGCATTTTCTGAAATGACTTCTCATCTCAGCTGGATATAAGGCAAGATGCACCAACATGTTCTTCTGCTTCTGAGGCTCTGAAAAGATTTTCATCAGTTATCTCTATAGGGGAACAGTTACTCACACACTCAGCATGGCCTTGAACTGCAGAGTGCTTTTCCCAGCAGTGGAGAACAGATACACAGGGTAGCAGAACACCGAACCAAGTTTTCTCAGTCTGTGAAGAAGAGTCCCCATGGCCAGGTGTGGTGATGCATGCTTATAATCCCAGCACTCTGGAGGTTGAGGCAGGAGAATTGCAAATTCAGTCTTACCTTGGGCAACGGAACAATTTAGCAAAAACTGTCATGAAGTAAAAAGGTCGTGAAATAGTTCCATTGAAGGCTCTGCATTCAATACCCAGTTCTGAAAAAAGAAAAAGAAAAAGTCATGGTATGAGGTGAGCTAAAAGTTGGAGAACTGGTCACTGTGTTTTCAGTCTTCCCTTGGCAGGGTGGTGGCAGTGGTTTTCATTCAGATCCTTGATGCACTTGTGTCCCGCACTTTCCTGGGCTTCATTAGGTGTCATTCTCTTGCTCTGTGATCAGAGTGACTCAGCTTCCTCCACAGCCACCATTTAGTCCAGAGAAGAGAAACTAGTGTCTCTCTCTTCAGGGACACTGTGGGCAGTATGCTCTTGTTTCAAACTCAGCTCTTTGGAGAAGGAAGAGAACATGGGATCCTTTTGAAAATGGAGAGAAAGATGTGGCCATTTTCACTCTGCGTACAAAGTCAGAGCGCTTCCTGCCTGGTTGTGGAAGCACGTGCTCATGTTAGGCAGGACTCCACCCCGATTCCTAGAGGGATCTGTACCAGCATTCAGGATGTTCAGTAGACATTCCATAAAGTGTTTGCTAGTTTCTCCAAATTCCGTGATCATGTTGAATAAGAGTGGAAAGATTAGGTTTATTTAGCCCGACAGCCACATACTCCTTGCTGTTCTTCAGTCCTGTTATTGTCCTAATGTGAAATCCATGGCTCTCACCTTGACGTGTACGTCAATGTGCAGGGGCTTTGTGGAAGTAAAGGAGCTGCCTGAGGGTTAGAGCTGGAGGCTCAAAATCTCCTGCTTTCTCTAAGCTGTGGTAAAGGGATGATTTGGGTGGAACTTATGTGTTAATGAGCATGTGGGGCAGCTTTCAGTCAGGGCTGAGCCATGATGACATTTACCATCTCTGATGGTCACTTGCGCACTGGAACAAGATACTGAACACCCACAATTTAAAGGAGGACCTGTTTATTTTTGACTCGGTTTCACAGATTTCAGCCCATGACCAGCTGTCTCCAGAGCAAAAATGGTGCAGTAGAAGGGGACGGTGGAGAAAGCTGCTCACCCTAACGCGGTCAGGAAACAGAGGGTGGGAACTAGGAAACACACCCACAGCCCCATGACCTGCCTCCGACTAGCCCTCACCTCCTAACAGTTCATTCAGATATGAATCTGTCAGTGGATTCACCCACTGAGGAGAATCGCACGTCATGACCCGGCTGACTCCCGAGAGCCTTGCCTCTGGTCATGTTGGCTTTCTGGGACACATTTTAGATTTAAACCCTAAAACACGATTATCAGTAATGACTACCTATCTTTTCTCATGTAGTATAGATCAGTCTATTTAAAATGCCTCACCTGGCATCTTCCAAACCTGGGCAGTTCACATAGAACAAGCATGTGAATGAAGCAGGTGGGGAGCTCTCAGAGAACACACATGTGTTGGTCTCTGGTGGCCGTACTGCTCTGCTGCTGTCCAAAAAGGAAGGCCTGAAGTCAGAACCTCCAGGACAGACATGTGAAAGGCCCAGGAGGCACTGCCTGGGCCTCAAAGTGTTGTACTCTGACCCACTTTTAAGATGCTAAGGAATAATAATGATCCTTTGGGGTCCTGTTTGTCATTTGAAATGCACCAGCCACCTTCCTAACTGTCCAGATGTAAGCTGTGGCAGTGACAGCTACAGGAAGGCAAGGCTTTGATCCATGTGCAAAGGTTAATGATCAGTTTTGCGCTCAGAGCCTTGGGTCCCTAAAGAGGCATCATTGGGGTTCACTCTGCATAGAGCAGGCTTGGCCTGGAGATGTGGCGCCTCACTAGGCACTGTGCAGTCAGAGGGCTTTGGGGGCCAGCACAAAGCAAGAGAGCAGAAGTTCAGGTGCAGGGCAGGGGCTGAGGATGTCTCAGTCTGTGGGAAGCCACGGAAGAAGCCCTACCGCCCACTCCTCTCAGGATGCAGTGACAGACCACTCTCAGAGTCTGTGATCTTAGTTAGCAAAGCATCTCAGAAAACAAGCTTCTCTGTATAAAGTACTGGCTTCCCCTCCATGCCCTCTCTTTGCTATAATATTTTCTGAGGGAAAAACACAACCTTGAAGTGACTTTGCTTGCTGGTGACTCAGGCTGTGCAGAAGCTGTGAAGAATGGACAGATTTCAGGACCACTGGGGGCCTTTACTTAAGCAGCAGCTGAGTGACATGCTGGGATTCTAGGGAGTGAAGCTGGTGGGGGGAGGGGTTGAGCTGTGCAGTTTGGAGACCATGGGACAGAACAGGTCCTCTGAGCCAGAGGGTTTGGGGACCACCACGGCCCAACCTGACTGTCTCCTGCTTTCTGCCTCAACTGAAGCAGCCACAGAGTTGCTGCTACCTGCGGTATTGTCTGCTGCATGGGTCTCTTCTGAATGCTGGAAATCAGCCATTATTGCTCCTTAGAATTTTAGAGTCTTGTTTATTTGCATCAATAAAGGTTTGAAGTGGCCAGTTAAAGTAGAACCTCTGCTGGGAATGGTGGCTCTTGGCTGTCATCTTGGCACTCTGGGAGTCTGAGGCAGAAGAATGGCAAGTTTGACCTCAGCCTGGGCAACCTAGCACCTTATGAAATCCTATTTCAAGATAAAACAATTGAAAGAGGGCTGGGGTTGTAGCTCAGTGCAAAAGCCTTGGGTTCAACCCTTTGTATTATAAAAATAGTAATAACAGCAAGAGTTAGTAAGCCCTCTGAAGGAGTGCCATGAATGTTTGGTGCATGCTTATGATTTGTAAACACTCATGCTGGCATTTTGGTAGAGGTCACCTGCAGAACTGGGACCTTTGGAAACAGTAGTGGGAAGGAGGGTGGAGCTGCTGAGGCGTGGTATGTCCATGGAGGGCACTACCAGCTGAAGAATGTGTGAGCACACAGTGTGGCTGAAAACTAGGACTTGGTTTTACTTCGTCTAGTATGCAAGAGGGTGAGTGCACATTCATTTCTGTCTGTGTGCGTGTGTGTGTGTGTGTGTGTACAAGGGGGTCATCAAAGATACACTTAATATTTCAACTAGAAAATTATCATGATAAAACACACATTGCCATTAAACTTCCTTAAAATATTCTCTTTGCTTTGAACACATTTCATTATTTTGGCACTTTATGAAGCCTTCTGTAAGTTGTCTTTATGATGTGTGACAAAAGTGCTGCTGCCCAGTGCCATCCAGCAGGGCGCTAGGCTCGTGGAACATGGCGTGTCCTCATCCCCCAAACTTACCAGACCTGGCACCATGCCACTTCCAGCTCTTTCCTGAAGTTGGAGTGATCCTGGAAGGTGAAAACCATTGTGAAACAATTCTGGACATCAAGGCAGGCACAGCAGAAGAGAGGAATTACTGAACTGCTTCGGAGAGTGGAGAGAAGGGTGGGATTAGTGTGCCAGAAGGTGGAGGGAATATTTTGAGGGAAATTAATGGCAATGTGTCTTTACAAAACTGGAAACATCCACCATGTTTTGATCCCACCACACTTGCTCATGGTGGGACCGGGCCAGGTGTATGTGTACAGGATAAGGTCAGATTGGCTCACCATGGACAGTGGTCATTGGATGAGGAGCATATGCAAGTTCTTCTCCTTTGTATCTGTGTGTCTCTGAAAATGTTCTTTATAAGTAACTAAAATTGATCAGCAAAATGCATTAATTCCTAAGTTCATCTTAATACTGATAAGGAAAATTTGCTTTGCCAGTTTTCTTGTTCTACCTGGTCACATTACTGTAATTATCTTTAAACTTATCTGTCTGCAGTATTTTGTGTTGATTCTGCAGAGGAATGCACTTAAGGCTCATCTCTCCATTACATTATTATCTAATAGCATCTCCTGAGAGCTAACAAACTATTGAGCCAGCAGTTTGAGTAGGCAAAGTATGAAATTGAATAAACACTGTTAGATGAAGGGTTGCAAATCCAAAATGAGTTCATGGGTGGTGACTTTTCATGAGCTTACACTTCCTTTCTCACAGAATCCTCCTGTGAGTGGTTGGTGCTTTTTGACTGGCTTGGGCAGGAGCATGGTTGTTGGTGGTCCGGTAACTTACCTGTACTGGCCTGTCTAGTCCTGTGAGCTCTCGGGCTGTGTGCAAGGAAGAACCTAGAAAGTGGCATAACTAGTTGATGCTTTCTATGTTGGAGAAACATCGACAGGTTTGAACTGAAGTTTGGTGTACTTTCCTTTAACAGGCAAAATGTGTCATGGACAAGATTTTGTGATAGAGGATTGGTTCTCCCCTACTCCCCTGTCCTTGGCGACAGTGTTTCTGAGGAGATAATGGTTGCATATATGTGGTCACACCTCTTTGAGTGTAACACTGGGTGTCTGAGAGAGAAACCGCCTGCCAGGAGGATGCTTATTTTTCAAGAGAAAGTGTGTGGGGAATGGTGTTAAGGTTAGAGTGTGTGTCCTTGGAGGATTCCTTTCATTCCACTTTCTTCCTGAGGTTGGACTGGTGATCCAGGCATGGCCTCAGCCAAAGAGAGGCAGCACAGGGTCCCCGTATATCACAGAAAGCCATTGTCGCTGGCCTGGCATGCAGCCAGGGCACATGTAGAGACTGTGAGACCCACAAAGGACTCACTTCCCGTGGCTTTGATGCATGCCTGCCTGACTACTACTCCCTCAGTCTTTACTGAGTGCTGGGTGCAGAAGGCTCTGGGCAGGCGCGTGGAGTCAGACATGCCAAGTGCTACCCTGAGAGGGCTCCCAGGGCTGGGCACAGAGACATTCATGCCAGGGGACCCTAAGGAGGGCTGACTCCTAGATGCAGAGGAGTGACAAGTGGAGGACCACATGTTGTCCTGTCTGTGCCACTGCCTCCTGACTCCTCACCTACCCATGTCATTTCGAATCTCTTTATGCACCTGAGTTGGTATTTGCACATTAAATTATGTACAGATGTTAGAAGGTGCAAGGGATGCTGGGGCTTCTGGCCTGGAAGCCCAAGGTCAGAGCACTTCATCGTCTTGTCCATCTTTGTGTGGAAGCTGCACACAGTTGTGCCTCTGATGCCAGCTCTTCTCTGCTGGAAGACAGCTGTAGCACATGCATCTTGACTCGATGTGGTGTTACTCACCTGTCAGAGAGCTGCTGTCCTCCTGATGACGCCCACATCTCCCCTTCACCTCTGCAGAGCCGCAGCTTTGCTCGTGTGGTGTTCAGACCTGCAGTACACCGGATGGCAGTGTCACCTGATGAGGCACTGCCAGGAGGGTGTCTTTCAGACTGGGCCACACCCTCTGTGGAGCTCAGACCCCTTTCTTGCTGGGTGCCCCTGCCTTGTGAAGCTTCATATAAAGAGATGTGCTCATATCGTACTTAAATCTACATGAAGGAAAGTGTGAAATAAATGCCTAAAAGACTATAGTTTTGAAATGTGAATGCTACTTAATTTGCACAGGTGGCAATATTACCCTTCATTCCATGGCTTTCTGTTTGTAAGAAACAGCCCAGTGAAGTCTGCCATCCGGGCCCGGACTCCACACCACTCCCAGGCTGTGCTGGGCTCTCCCTGGGGTTGGTGCAGAGCTGGCAGAGGAGTACCACTTGGCTCATGCACTGTAGTACAATGCTTTTACTCACAGCAATGCCAGCTACTTTGGGCTTTCATTTTATTTCATAAACCAAACATTTACAGAGCAACAGAGCTCATATAACTGAGAATAAAGTGAGTTGAGCTGACCAGGGTGCTCTCTGGGCAGCTAGTGCAGGGGCACAGGTGGCCCCTGTGGCTCCTGCAGCAGGGAGAGCTGCACCTGTGGCTTCTGCTCAGGGCCGTCCATAACCAGTGTTGACAACAGGGCAGCTTCCTAGATGTTTTATGTCCAAAGTCAAGGTCCCGCCACTTTCCCTCTGTTACTGCACAGACATGCCATGAGCGCAGAGTGGCAAGAGGCGGCCTGGGTCTTCCTCCAGTTGAAGATAGCTCTGCCTCATACCCCTGCTCTATCCATTTTCTTAGCTACATCTCTGATCATGGGGTATTTAAAAACTGTTAGTATGTTCAATATAAAATGATATCTTAGATGCTTCCTGTTTTCCATAGTAATGTAAACTCTTTTCAACCCTGGGCATGGAGCCCAGGTGCACTCTACTACTGAGCTACTTCCCCAGCCCTTTTTTTTTTTTTTTAATTATCTTTATTGGTACATTAAATATACACATCATGATTGCACTCCATAATGGGGATTTGTACCAGTATAAGACACAACTTAATTCTCATTTTTTCCCATAGCCCCACCCACCCTACCCTCCCGTTTCCCCAGCCCTTTTTATTTTGAGGCTGGTCTCACACACTTGCCCAGCTAGGCCTTGAACTTAACATCATCCTGCCTCAGTCTCCCCAATATAGGGATTACAGGCTACCATGCCTGGCAGTGACAGACTTATATTGGGAACTAGTGCCACCGTGTGCTGAACACTTTGCATATATTCCTCCCGTTTGTCCTACAAAATGACCTGTGGCCGTTTTTTTGCCCCCAATTTTACAGATGAGAAAACCGAGTCCAAGCAAGTTAACCAACTTGCTAGCGTGGTATGGATTACAAGTGACAAGGCTTGTGTTTGCTCCCATATCATTGTCTAGAATCTCTAGGTGGCCAGGAAGGGTAGCGGAGCTTAGGAAGGGTAGTTCACATCTGCAGTGTCTAAGTTTACACAGGGTTTTTGCCTGGGACAGGAAGCCCTGTCTCAGCTTGTTAACTCCTCTCTTTGTTACCCTCTCACAGGACGCAGGGAGTCAGCAGATAGGTTTCTTGCTGGGAAGCTGTGGAGTCACTGTAGCCTTGACGAGTGATGCTTGTCACAAAGGGCTGCCAAAAAGCCCCACAGGAGAGATCCCGCAATTCAAAGGTATGCAAAGAGGCAGGGAGAGTGTGCGGGCTTCCCAAGCCCTTTCTGCACTGTGCAGGACTGCTCCTCACTCGCAGGTCCTCCTTACTGTTGGTGTCTTTGATAGCACATGTGGCTCCTCAGCTCTGGCAACATGCTGTAATGCTAGTGCCTGGCTGCTCGCTAGTTGATGTTGACTTCGACTTGAGAACAGATTCCCTCCAGTCTGACATGGCGCTTGAAACTGTTGCATGATAGAAAGAGAAAGTGTCCAGGCTTTGTAGGTGCTCTGTACTTACAGGCATTTGTCATTTCCAAGGTTGGCCAAAGTTGCTGTGGTTTGTCACAGAGTCCAAACACCTCTCTAAACCTCCTCGAGATTGGTTCCCTCACATTAAAGATGCAAACAATGACACTGCTTACATCGAGGTAAGTCCGCCGCCTCCCACTGGGCCGAGGTGTGTACTTTGGGACTTGACATGTATTTCTCTTTGTAACATCAGTGACAGAACGGGAAAGACTCAAAACATCTCAAATATCACAAGGTGTCAGGCTTGTTGGTGCATATCTGTAATCCCAGCACTTGGGGAGGCGGAGGCAGGAGAATTGCAAGTCAAGTCCAGCCTGGGAAAATAGCAAGACTGTCTAAAAATTTTAAAAGGGCTGGCCATGCATCTCCGTGCATAGTCCTTAGGTTCAGTCCCTAGTACTGTAAAATAAAAAATAAAAAGGAGTTTAAATACTTCAAGAGGCTGATGGATGCGAGGACCAAGACTTTCTCAGAATGACTTTTCCCATGCACGCTATCTCCTTGCAGTACAAGACGTGTAAAGACGGAAGCGTGCTTGGCGTGACTGTGACGCGGATTGCGCTGCTGACACACTGCCAAGCGCTCACACAGGCGTGCAGTTACACGGAAGGTATGCCCCCCATCAGGCTCCCAGACTCCTTGGTTCTCTGAAATACCATTGACCGAGGTAGATGATGGGGGCTGCCCTGTGTTTCCACTTGTAACCATGGAAATAGCTCAGTGTTGTTCACCTTAAAGAGACGTAATTGGCAGTGTTGTCATGACAGTATCATTGGACCAGCTGACTTAAACTGCAGCCATGGTCTCAAGGAGACCGCAGTCCAGGCCTGCAGGGCCAGCTCCCAGCAGGTTTCCTCTTCCAGACTGTCGATGGTACCTCTCCCTCTGTCTTCTGCATTTTCTTGTGTGTGCCTGAGAAAAGCTTACTCTGCTCCTCCACAAGGGTGCCATTTACAGCTCCCCTCTTTGGATCCCATTGGATATTAATCACCTTCTGTAAGACCCTGTCACCCCACACAGCCATATGGGGGTCAGTACTTTGCCCTATGCGGTGCATAATTTAGTCCCTAACAGTTAATACCCTGGACATTGATTCCTGGCTGCACGTAAGTGTATTTTGGAAAGCTTAAAACATGTCCATGCTTTCTACCACCCCTTCCCTCTCATTGAGACGCTCTGGGGATAGATTTTCTGGGATCCATCAAGTGCACTCCCGTGGTGAAAAAACTGGTAGACTTGTGGTTTTCTCCCTGAGTTAGCAGGCAAAGAGGTAGTTAGGTGAAGTAACCATGGTAACAACTGCCAGTTGGACCCAGGGAAGGAAGGGTTCAAACAGACTCCTTTGCACAGGGCTTGTTGCTCATGTTCCTGTGTATGGGCACAGCCACCACAGGCCCTCCTTTCAAAGGTCTACCTTGAATAACCTTTGAATGTTCTTCCTTTTCTGATTCTGCACACCTCCTTGCTTTATCGTCCCGGTCCCACCTTGAAGACTCTAAGTCAAGCATTGTAGACCCAGGTATTGTCTGCAATAGACTCTGTCCTTCCCACGTAAGGGGAGCTGACAGCAAGGGGTACTTTGCTTTTTGGGAGAGAGACAGGAGGAAAATGAATTCTTTTTGACAGAGAAAGCAGCAGGGAGAGGAGGGAGGAAGTAAATATGTAAAGGAAAGGATCTATGTTGAAGACGTAGTGTGCGTAGTGCTGTTCACTTACAAGTCAGGATATTCACCTACTCCCCTGCATGGCCTGCACTTTCTAGGGGCCTGATGGATGGCTGCAGAATATCTGACAGTGGGGTGAGGTGGTGGTCGGGATCCGCAATGACCCCCTCTGGCAGTGGGAGATCTCCACTGCAGGCTCATGCCTCTTTTTCTTGTGCAGCTGAAACCATTGTGAATGTGCTAGACTTCAAGAAGGACGTCGGGCTGTGGCATGGCATCCTCACGGTAAGTGAGCCCCCCACCTTGATGTGGGTCTGTCATAGGCAGGTGTGTCTGGTGTCAACTCTCCAGTTTTGATTTGTATACAGACTAGCATTGGTAAGTTCACTTCTCCATAGAAGGGAAGAAAATCTGTGTCCAAGGTCCTAGGTTCTTGTTTTTAGTAGCTTTCAATGGTGTGAGTGAGTTGCTTTCTGTAGCTACGTGAGTCCTAGAGCCATGTATCAATTTTAAAGCTACAGGAAGAGTTGCCTGAGCGCTTGACTGACACTCAACTATATTTCTTCCTCTACTTTTGGCTTCTGGGACTTTATAGAAATGTCACAAATTGACGGTTGGGTCATTTTTCTCTATACCTAATCTGCCTGGGATGTTCTTATTTTTCCTCTATGACCCAGTGTTTCTGAATACTTAGGGAATCTGCTGTCCCATTATTCCATAAGAGGAAAAGAGACTTGCCTTTGAAGTTAAAAGTCCACCCAGCTTGTAGACAAACACTTGTCTTATGATTGGCAGTGCTATTTGATGAGGGGTGACAGTATTTGCTAGGTGCATCTACTGGAGAAGTCACCTTGTTTGAGACATTTTGGATACTTAGGTGGAATGTAACTGCTTATAATCTTCCTGTGTCTATTACTTATCATGGTAATTTTCACTCTTCAGATCCCATGTCGTAGTAAAGCTGCCTCACTTAGCTCATGTGTGTGTGTGTGTGTTGGTTTCAGAGCGTCATGAACATGATGCATGTGATCAGCATTCCTTACTCGCTGATGAAGGTGAACCCCCTGTCCTGGATCCAGAAAGTCTGCCAGTACAAAGGTTCGTCTCCTCTGTGGCTCGCTGGTATTTTCCTGACAAATGAAGATGGTTTAGTGCTCCCATGAATCATGATTACCTCTCATTTTCAGTAGTGGACAGTTTGATGGTGACACATGGTAATTTCTGCTTTTCTTTGTAGCAAAGGTGGCTTGCGTGAAATCGCGGGATATGCACTGGGCTTTGGTAGCACACAGAGATCAAAGAGATGTCAACCTGTCCTCTCTCCGCATGTTAATAGTGGCTGATGGAGCAAATCCGTGTAAGTGACAAGTCCAACATAACTTGAAAGACAAGCAGATGTTATTCTTTGTGCTATGATGTTTCTTTTTGTTATCTTAAGTTGAAAAATTGCCTTAAATCAACCAACTGGTGTTATTCACTATAGCCTAAAGGCAAGATAGCAAAATGGTTAAAAGCAAGGTGCTGGAGACAGCATCCCTTGGGCAGAGGCACAGCACAGTTCTATGCAGACTGTCTTTTCTAATCTTGTTTTCTCAGCTATAAAATGGTACCCAAATCATAGGCTTGTATGAGGATGAAATGAATGATCCATAAGTTGTTATTTTAGCATCTATGGTAGTTTTATTGGTCTGTAAATTAATACCATTTTTATTGAAACATTATTATCAAATCCTATAATAAATACCCAGATAAGGCAACTTAGCACTTTTACAGAATATTTTAAATACACTTTAAGAAATACTGTAATTAACTGAAACAAGCTAACTGGCTTGTTTTTGTGGGAAGAGTATATAAATCCTGAAACCAAGTGAATGAATGAAGTGAGTTCAATGAAAGGTTGTTTCTGGACACATTGGCCAACTGCATGACATACATGTTTGTAAACCATAGCAGCACACTCTTTCTTAATGCCTGGTACACAAATGTGAGCTTGCAAACATAATTGTTTAAATGACTTTTGTTTGTAAAATAATTCCAGTAAAATGAGGTAATTGAATAGATAATTGTTTTTAATTTATTTCTTTGCAGAACAATATATCTTTCATAAACCAAAGTAAATCTGTATTGGAAAATAGAGTTTTTAAAAAATGTTCTTAATAATTACAGGACCTTAAGTTTCCTTGAGGTTAATGCAGAGGGAAGTTTTGTTTAGATTTTTGCAATTCTTGGAACTTGCATAATGAAAATGATGAAGCATATTCCAGAAAACTCATTAAAATAATTTCATCAGTCAGACAATATCTTAAGTATAGAAGCTCCAATTAAATACTTTTGCCTTCTGAGTGGTTTGAAAATATCTTTCATTGTAAAAAAAAAATTGTACTAAATCAACTATCTCTCCATGCTGTCTAACTCTACTTATGCCCACATCCTAACTTGGAAACTGTTTTATATCACAGGGTATTTGTCGTTGAGTGTCGTGCTGCAGCTCTCTAATCATTGTCCCTCTCTCCCTCTAGGGTCTATTTCTTCTTGTGATGCGTTTCTCAATGTCTTCCAGAGTAAAGGCCTTCGGCAGGAGGTCATCTGTCCATGTGCCAGCTCCCCAGAGGCCCTCACTGTGGCCATCCGCAGGTACTGGGTCACACTGGTGATGGCCTAGAGTGAAGCCATCCTTGTTCAGCAGCTAGTGTGAGCAAGTTAAGGCTTAGTGTGAGAGTAAGACGGTGAGCGAATCTAAGGATGGGTTCACTTTTCTCTCAGACACTTCAATTCCTTTGAGTCATCTAGATACATTGATTAGGAAAACATTGTTTGTATCAGTGCATATCATTGTAATTCCTCTTTGAGAGAGTGTATAGCAGTAATCTCTTCACAGATTATTCTGATTTTTATTTCCTTCTATCTGCTTCAAGTTTGAGGATAGATAGAATGTTGGATGAAGCAAAACATACCTCCTTTGAGATGACTTTTTTTTAAGTCCTTTTACTTTCTGCCCTCTGGATCCTACCTCTTAAAAAACACTGCTTTCTGAGATTTTTGAGCAGCACAGTGGCACACAAAGGGCTCTCGGGCCTGTAATGACCAGTACCTTACAGCCTGGGCTCTTGTCTGCAGAGGTGCTTTGCTGAGTCCAACATTATTCATACATAGTGTCTTTGGTTGTAAGTCACTCCAGCCTGCCATAGAACACCATGGTACTTAGCAGGCAGGTGGCTATTGGATGTATAGTATATTTCCTTCACTGGGATGAGATGATGAAAAGTATTAAACATAGTAAATGGTCTCAAAAATAGCTACTAGAAAGGTCCTATTGAACCAGATGTCATTGGTTGAAGTTGGCTGTAAGTCACCCCTCGGCTCTCAGGTGTCAACAGTGATGTAAGAAGTGTTTACATTGTACAGATATTTGAAATTTGAAGCATGACTTATCTTGGGGAATTCCATCTCTTAGTGGGTTTTAATTTATAACCTACTCTAAGAATGGATGACATAGAAAACTTAAAATATAAAGTATATAACTTCTATATACAGAAAGATATGGGCTCTTCAGATATAAAGTACTGGAAGAGTTTCCTTGGATAGGAAAATTGTTGCTTTTAGGAAGTGTTTGCTGACATATTACAGAAGCCACTTTCAGTTGTAGTTGAACCACAAGTTAAGTCTGTCAGAAGTTGAGGTGCCAGATCTGACGAATACTGTGGAGAAGGACACGCCATGTTTCCACAAGCCTGCCTTTTTCCGGTCTGGCCTTTGGCAGTGGTGTTTACAGTGTTTTTGTAAAAGATCCCAGAGAGAACTGCTTCACAAAGTGCCAAGGTTAATGGCATACGTATGTTTGAAGAGTGGGAGAATATTTTGAGAGAGATTAATGGCAATGCGTATTTTACTTTAATAACATTTACTATAATAATTTTTAAAATTTAAACACCATGTATTTGAGCACTCCTTGAATGTTACCACTTTAGCTGAATATTCACCATGTGTACTCCTCGGCCAGCTTGTATAAATCTGGCTTTTTCTTTTTGATGAAGTTAAACTTCTGTTAAAGATAATGGGTTAAGATGGAAGAGGTTTGTGACTGAAACAATCAGTGTTTCTAAAGCTGAGCCAATTTTACTGCCAACATTTAAGAAGCCTCCGGAATCCTGTCCCTTCACTTTGTATGTAACAAGCCCCCGTCTGTCCTTTGCTGTGTGGATGACCCTGGTGAAGCTAGCAGGGTCGTCTTGGGCTGGGCAGGCTGCTCAGAGCTGCGGTTTCTGCATGGGCTGCAGCATGCCTAGATGGGGTTGGTGCTTCCCGGGCGCTCAGAGACCAGTGCGGCAAGGAGCTGCAGCCACAGGAAAGGAGCTGTCATAAGTTTTGTAGACCGAAAATATCCATGGGTAGGAGAGAAAAATGTGATAGTGATACAAAAGCATAATAAGACTAAATGGACACTGCAAGAGGTTTGTCATCTTGGCAGGGGACAGTTTTCATCATTTCCCAGAAGGCGCATCTCCCTGTAGACTTTGAAAATAAGTTAGACAAGAGCCTTGTTTCCAAAAGTGGCATGGAATGATTATGAAGGGATAGGTATGGGTTGTGTACTATGGAATTTCTACTTGCTCATCTTAAGTGATGGGAAATAATCTGTTTTCTTGAAAAATCAAGCCCTGCCTGCAAACTGAGACTAAATTGCTTCCAGTGAAAACTCAAGTGATACAATCTCTGTATAAATAATTTCACTTTACGTTTTTCCTCAGAAAAACTTGGGATTTTGTTCTGTGGCTACTGTGTAAGAATAGCCAAGTGACTTCTCAGGGGTGGCCCTCCTGTGTTCCCCGGTGGCACTTACCATTTCCTCCCTTAGTGCCAGGGTCCCTCTGCCTAGTGACTTCGATCACATGGTCATCCCTGTGCCACTGGCCCCGCCCCAGTCCCTGTTTCTGGTGGCCCTAGGGAGGGTTGTCTTGATCCAGAAGCCGGTCCCTAAATGTCTGCTTATTGTCTGCTGTTCCTTTGTTTTTCCTGAAAGGTTTTAGAAGCTATTAGACGATTAAGATTCAGCATCGCTCAAATGCTGGAAGTGAGTCCCCATATCCAGGGTCTTTGCAATGTGTCCATAACTATCCTCAAAACAGTGAAGTAAAAGAAGGCACATTTTATTGGGTAAATCTTGTTTTTAAAAGCACTTAAGATACAGAGAGACCACTGATCTGATAGGAATCTACAGAGTATAAATCATCTTGTCCCCTTCTCTCCCAGCCCCTTTATGTATGGGCTCATAACCGTCTTCCACATGCACTTGCCCCATCTCCTCTCCTCCCTGATGCGGGAACCACACAGACGGCCTCTGCAAGCATGTGCTGTAAGGTCTCTCGTTCCTTTCTTTTCTCGTGCTGCTGCTTTCCAGCTTGTCTCTGGTTCTGGTTTGTTTCGGTTGTAGTACTGGGGAGTAAACCTACAGCTCATCCTTGAGCAAAACACCGAAGTCATTTTTTAATTTTGTAAATTATGAGACAGGGTTTTGCTAAATTGCTAATCTCAAACTTTAGATCCTTTGTCTGTTTCCCAGAGTGGTGGAATTTCACCATGCGCCGTTCCACCTGGAATAGAATTACTTTGTGTTAACTCATTCATCAAATAACTTTTGAATGACTTACTTTCTAAGCCAAGTTCTAGATCCAGGGATGCAGCAATAAAGCCAGGGGACCTGCTTCATGGGGCTGTAGATCAGGAAGAACACAGTCCGCAACCCTTGCGATAAATGAGAAGATAAACTTTCATTAACAGTGAAATTTGCCTTTTATTTTTCATTGGAACACAAAAGAATAGTGTATGTTTTATTAAGTCACGGACTGACAAACTGCTGGTGCCTCTTTTGCTCATCAAGTTTCCTTGGGGCACAGCCGTGCCCATACACTCACAGACTGTCACTAACAGCAGAGTTGTAAAACTGTGGCTTAACACTTGGAGCCAACTGGTGTTATTAGCAGTAAACGAATTATCTTAACCTAAACCCAAAGCTGCACAGAGCTGGCTTGAACTCATTGTACTGGGAAAGGTTCATTTCTTCTGTCCTGTATCTTGGATCCATAGAAAAAACTATTCTGTGGTAAGGAATGCCTTCAGTGCAAAAGCATAAACCACACAAACAAAACCAGTAGGAGTGAAATGAAAATTTCTTCTTTCAATTTTCTCTAACTGTACTTTATAATTTTTAATGTATACTCTGATTTTCAGACTCTGATAAAATGGTCTTCTCTTGGTGAGTCATCTGAATCAGTTTTTTTCTTTTAAAACATGACACTCATTTTCCTGGAGGAATCAATGGCCCACTCTGCCCTGTTCCATCTTCATCTTTCTCTTCAGTATTCTCTTTCCCCCATGACTCTGCTTAATCTTAATCAAAAGGGAAAGCATGTTAATCATCCATACAAGTATAGAATACATCAGTGAGCTGCAGGCATAACTAAAATACCTTCAGAGGTAGATCCCAGTGGCAGTATTATTATAAAGTGGCACATGAGCAGGCCAGATCTACCAGGGGTAGCTTCTCCATGATGTACCTACAAGAGGCCAAGATCTGTGGGCATTATTTGCCGTCAGTTTTCTCTTGGCTCTGGTATAAAGATACTGCAAGAAGTGTCTAAAAACATTTGTAGGTAACGGCTGCATCCATAGCTGGTGTGGCCTGTGAATATGAGCTTACATGTGTTTCTACTGCTACTAACTTGGTCCAATTTGTCCTCATCTACTAACTTGGTACTCTGAGTTTCATGGCCACATTGAAATTTAGTGAATGTGTGTCTTTTCCATCTTGTTCTTGGATAAAATAAGGAAATGTCATAAAAAATAAGATGAGTTTCATTCTAAGCCAGGCTCACTGCTTCCCTGTTGACTTCTTAGTTTTAGACAGATGTTGGTAAATTTTTAAGAATGTTTATGCTGGGCCAGGGATTTAGCTCAGTGGTTCCGGCCCTGTCTTGCAAGCGTAAGGACCAGGGTTCAATCCCCGGTATCCACATACCATACTGGGTGTGGAGACCCACGCCCAGCAGCAACCAGTCCCACATACCACAGTGCCGGGCGTGGTGGCTCACGCCTGTAATCCCAGCACTCGGGAGGCAGAGGCAGGAGGATTGCTGTGATGAGTTTGAAGCTGAGCTCATGGCCAGCCTGAACTACAAAGCAAGACCCTGTCTCAAAAACCAAAAAAAAAAGAATGTTTATGCTCAGGTTAAGCATCCCTAATCTGAAAATAAAAAATTCAAAGTGCCCTAAATTTTGAAAGTCTTTGAACACTCATATGATACTACAAGTAGAAAATTTCCTATCTGACCTCATCTGAGAGTTTGCTGTCAGAACTTGGGAACAAAACTCTTTATTTAGCATCCCCAAAGGAAAAAACAGAGCCCTAGTTAGCTCTGTTGTGCGGTGCACACCCAGCCTCCTGCCCTCAAGCAGGGTAGTAAAGGGTAGTACAAAGGGTAGTAAAATGGCGCACATGCAGGCCATATCTGCCAGTGGCAGCTTCACAACGCACCCATGAGAGGGCAGGAGCTATGTGAAT
Source organism: Petromus typicus (assembly GCA_004026965.1). Lineage (NCBI taxonomy): Eukaryota > Metazoa > Chordata > Mammalia > Rodentia > Petromuridae > Petromus > Petromus typicus. Next base: position 19,521 of record PVIR01027242.1, read on the forward strand.
TACTTGCTGTCAGGTTGCTCTTGTCTCTCTGGTATAAAAATACTGTGAGAAGTGTCCAGAAACATTTGTAGACAACAAAATCAAGAAAAATAAAATTATTGTATGGGTAGCATAGCAAATCAAGCTGTTGGCGAGACTGTGCAGTGGTATAAGTGCAGATGCTTTGCAGAAGAATAAAGCATAATATCTGTTGTAATGACTGCCCTGTCTGTTCTGAACCAGCAGAGGGCTAAGCTCTGCGATTTCTCCATTGGTAGCATCAACAAAGTTAATGAAAAACAGACACACGCTGCATAAAGCTCAATACGAAGATCTGGATGGTGTATTGAACAAGTGGTTCCCTCAGCATCACAGTGAAAACATGCTATGGAAGGACATGTGGGTCTCGGAAGAAGCAAAGCTCTTTCATGACCAAACTGAAATTGAAGGGCGTTGTGTGTGTACAGCAGGCTGACTTAAGGAAATAGGGCAGAAATTTGATTTAAAAACAGCACAGCTGGGTGTGATGGTACATACCTCTAGTCCTGGCTACTTCTGGAGGCCAAGTGATAGGATCATTCAGGCTAGGTTGGCAACACAGGAAAACTCCATGTCAAAAAGTAAAGCAGTTTTAAAAGATTCGTACTGATAAATCATGTGCAGATTACCAAGCTGTGGGGAAATCCACTGACAGGCTTGTCGAGGGCATTGCTGATGAAGATCCAACACCAGAACAAATTTGTAACGCTGATGCAGCACTACTATTTCAGCATTTTTGCCCTAGACAGACACTGGCAACAGCTGAAGAGAGAGCTTCTAAGATAATTAAGAAGACCAAAAACAGAATAGCTGCGCAGTGATGGGCTGAGATACAACAAAAGCTGACGTCTTGCTGTTTTAAAGAAGCAAATGTCTTACTAGTCCACCTTGGTACTCACAGGAAGACAGGGACCAGCAGAGATGACATTCCTGACTGACTTCCCAAATGTTTTGTACCAACAGCTTGTGCATGCCCTGTGGAAGCTGGATAGGATGATGGCTGCAGGGTGTCTTTATCCTTTGACTTCTGTTCAACATAATTCTTGAGCTGAAATTCTCATTTCATAAAGGTTTCTGTCATGTTCATCCCTGAAAAGGTGACTCCAGTAGTCCACTTGTGCGACCAGGATATCCCTAGGTGAATGAAGAGTCAGTGTAAAAATACTTGATCGAATAACAGGCTGGCACCAGTGCACACATGCTGTGTGTGGAGCTTAGGATGGAGGTGTGCGTGCTGGGCATAGCCTCTGCCCTGTGGCTGTGTGCCAGAAGGGAAGAGCAGTGGGTCTGCAGGATTCTGGATGTCAAGTGAGAAGACATACTTACCTTCAGCTCTACCAGCAAGCTGGGAGACGTAGAAGTTTTAATGTCTGTGGTGGGATTCCCGTTGTTCTTTCATTGACCAATGGCAGAATAGCCAAAATGATTCTGAATCAAAGGAATCATGACAGTGATGAGGACCAGGACGTTTGCCCTGCAGAGAACATGCCATAGATGAGATGAGATGTGTTGAGGGGCTTACTGACCTGAGTACGTGTTGATAACGATGAGAAAGCACAGGAGTTTATAAAGTCAGAGACCTCGAACACAGTCCCGTGCCAAGCAGCAAATGATTCTGGAGGATACCTGTAAATCGCCATCCGGCAATGTGCCTCTGTCTCTAAAGGACGTGCTTCCTGGCCCTTCTGCTGCTGTTTCTTCCCTCTACGCATCCTGTGTGCTGTAACCTTAGGTCGGAGCACCCCTTGGAGGTGGAGCCAAAGGCTGCCTTGTAACAGTGCAGATGTCCAGGCCACTGTGGTGCTGCCTCCTCCTAACACTGCTTTCTCCTGCAGTCATGGCCTGTTGTTTTCCAGTCTTAAGTCCTTCTGTATGAATAAGTGTAACAAATGGTTACTTGGTGTGAGCGCTGAAATTCAGAGTGAGACATTGTGATGGCCCCAAACAGATTGTCTGCTTGTGTGACTGAGATGGTGACACTTTTGCTTTCTCAAACTTAGGTATACACAAACTTGTTTTCATAAGAGATGGTTTAAAAGGTTATGCTCAGACTGTGTGTGTAAGAGGAGTGTGAAATATAAGTGAATTTTGTGTTTAGACTTAGCTCATACTCAAAACAATTATCTCATCGTATATATACAAATATTTCAACACCTGGAAAATCCAAAGTACTTCTGGCCCAAGTATTTAGGAAAATGGGTACAGAGCCTTTATTACATGTGGAAGCACAGGTTTTTAAGTGCCGTTTTCTCTCCCGTAAGCACTGGCAGCCCAGAATACCACTGTGATCACCACCCTCTTGACTTGGATCACAAACTCCTAGAAAGGCAAAGATTTTAAACATTTAGAGTGAAATTCCTTCAAAGACAACAGAAAAGCAGGAAATTGTGATGTGATTTGTAAAAATTAATAATTTTTGATAATGTTATTTGATTTGTTAAGACAGAGGTCCTGTAGAAATATCACATTGCCCAGTGAATCCAGGAAGGAGAAGCAAAGTGAGTCACTGGTTTCTGGAGCTGGAATTCCTAGTGAACGCCCACAGTGCTGAGAGCTTGGGTAGAATTCAGTGCTAGGACTCAGTCTCGCTTTTGATGTCACTTAGAATTACCCTTCCTGCCTTCAGTGTCCGAGTGGGAAAGAGCTGGAGGGCAGAAATCCAGCTGTATGACATGTCACCGCAGTCCCTTGCCACATGTTTGATATGGTGATGCTTCTCTGGAGTTTGTCGGCTACTTCATAGATTTAAAAGTTCTTTTAGGTCTCTACATTTTGATTTTCCTAGATGTCTCCTTATTCAATAGAAGTGACAGATAGACTTAATTGACTTCCTCCTTCTGATACCATGAACCAATTATCCCCAGAAGGAACCAATTTCATCACCTACCAATGAGAATAGTAATTGCTTTGCCTCCAAAATCTGCCTACCACTACCACTGCCACCTGTGTCCCTGGGGTGTTGTGAGTGAGGTCACAGGGCACAGCTTGCACCTTGTGGAGTCCCAGACTCCAGGCTGTGTATGTAATGTACCACTGTCAGACTTTCAGTTTTTCACTGTTGTGAAGGAAGCATCAGGCCTAGTACACAGTCTAGATGCTCATATCTTAGACATCTTGACAGTGAATTGACAACTTAGTTCTCTTTCCGCTTAGGTGATGTGAGTAGTGGGCACACAGATTGCAATTTCTAATTTAAGGGCCAGACACCCTCTCATACACTTACCTTTGAAATCCTGTGTCATGTGGCAGAGCAGAGGTCAGTAAGGGCCCGACCTGTCCCTGTGCATTTGTGCACATGAGCACATAACATATGTAGTTTGCATGGAGCTGTGTGTGGTTTTGGCTTTGTTTTTTCATTTGTTTTTATTTAAAGATGTAGGTAGAGCTGACACATTAAAGCATGCTGTTATAATCTGTTTTATGGAGAAAAAGTTGAGGGAAAATGATGTGTGCCTTGTCCACACTTTAGTAGCCTACTAAGGCCTGTGCAGAGAAAAGTAGCAGGAGAGGTAGCAATCGGGCAGTGGTCCTGGTACCAGCTTGAGGTGTGCCCGCATTGCTCGCTCGGCAGGAGACAGAG
>PVIR01027243.1:0-23110 GCA_004026965.1 Petromus typicus
TTTTTTTTTTTTTTAAAGAAAATGTTGTTGGAAGTGAGGTTGTGTGTAAGTCACTCATTCTTATTCACTGAAGATTCAGATTAATTGCAAGTCAAGAATATTACACTTTCTTGTTATTCTCTAGGCAATATGTTATGACACCTATTTACATAATATTTACCTTGAGCCAGGTATTATAAGTGATTTAACATATACATGCATCATGTACTATAGGTAATCTAAAAATGACTTAGCAAATACCTAAGGGAATATGTTCATAAGTTATATAAAAATTCTAGCCATTTTATGTAAGTAGCTTGAGCATCTGTTGATGTTGCTATCCTAAGATGTGTGAGAGATTTGGAATTGGTTCTTTATGGGTAGGAAAGAATGACTGTATTTATTTAGTCAAAAGAATAATTGAGCCCAACATCTTAAAAATTTGAAGGAAGAATGCTGAGAAATATAGGCTTTTCAGTTACGACAATAATAGATCTATTGCGTTGATGAATGCCAAAGTCTATCTGGCTTATCAGACTCAACAACAGCAACACATACGTAGATGCTCTAGGATATTATTACTGATCAGCTTCAGAATGGCCATTTTTCAATATTTGACTTTTATTGCTCTTTAGCTAAAGTTTTGTATTTCTAAAAGCAGATGAATTCCCAATCTGTGCTCTCAGTGTAGGATTTTCATTTCAAAACACATTGACTTGAAATACCATCTTACAAAATATGAAGAAAAACATTCTTTTTTAATGAACTCTGTGTCTGCACGTAATAAAACTGTGTGATATTACTGAGGGAATTATAGTTTTAAACACTAGGCACATTTATCAATAGGAATATTCTGGACTATTTCTGTATGGTAAGTTGTTTGCTTTTTATTCATGTAGAACCTTATTTGGTGAATTGTTTATGCAAATGCCACCAATGAAGTGCTTTGCGCCTCCTTTGGGTTCATCAAATCACAGTCTATGCCCTTGAATACACTGGGAAACTTTCAAAGATGTAGCTGTAGATCCAAATGATGAGAATATTCTTTTTAGAAAATACCTGTCCTAGAAGAATACTGATTTATCATATACCTCTATGATATTATTTTTAATGTTGCAAATCTTAACGTTTCTCCAAACCTAATACCAAATGCTTAGGGGGAAAGTTTCTGTGCTAAATATCCCTTTTAAATTAATAAATCTATGTTGGATCATGGGGCCACATGTTCCGTAGTATGCCATGATGCAACATTTTAGTCTGTCATCTGCTTGGTCCCACCAATGAGGAGCCTTAAGCTTGGGATCTTGGGAACTGGAGTTGGGATTTCACTAAGCTCTCAGGCCTATTTAGTCTTCAATGCTTGTCTCTTTGCTAGAGTCTTTGTCTCTCATTCAATAAATTCAAAGATATTAAATATTTAAAACCTGTGTCACAATGAAAAAGCCCCTGTATTTTTATGGTGTTATATCTACAAAGAACATAATTAGGATCTCTCAATTAATTGCCTTGGGAATTTGTCAGAGTTTATCATTTGACTTACTTTTCTCTATGAAATATTTTTGTTCTTTCTTGCTTATTTTCTTTCCTAGTAGTAAACAACCATAATGTTAAACTCACCTTTTAATCATATTTTGTTTCTTGGAATTTTGACATTATTCACTATCTGGTTCTGAACATGAATCTAATTTAAAAAAAAAACTTTAAATAATCCGTGTATTATATTAAAGCATAAACAGACAGTGTGTGTTTATGTAGAATTTTTGTGAATTGCTAGAATAGGTTGCTCTATGGAGTATAGGCAAAAAGGTAGGCAAAAAAATACACCATGTAGGGATGAGAAAACAGATCTCTCAAAATAATTTTCTATGAACTAATAATCAATTTTCACATGGCTGATAATTGTCCACGAGTAATGCTTCTTAGCTCATTTTTTGGTAACTCTGCTGTGATATTTTATTGAAGCACAGTGACTTCCTATTTCAGCAGAACAAGACAATTTCTATTTACTTTCCTCACATTATAATAGAAATCTTTGAATATAATGAGCTTTAAAACCCGATTCTTATAATAATGATCCATTTTCACTTAAATAATGAAGACTTTAATCTTAGTAATTTTAGTAAACAAAATGTAAGCATTTGCAAATAGGTAGAATATGTGGCTTTCCTGTGGGCCAAAATAACAATCATGAAACAAACATTTCCTTGGTTTTTTTTTTTAAACAAGGAAATGACTCCATGTAAGTTTCAGTCTTAAAACCCAAAATACTGAAACTATACTCGTTCAGATTTCAGTCTTGCTGAACATGCCTGGGAATAGTTTTCAGAAAATCACATAAAAGGTAGTCTTTTTTCAAAGAGGTATTTACCGGTCAGTGTTCACCTTCGGCTCAAGACCGATGAGTTTCCTAATATGTAGGAACATTGAAGTAGGGTTCCATTAGTTTCACCTGGCTGTTCCAGGGCATGAATTATTCAATGAATAATATAAAAATATAGGCTTATAAAACTTGTCCTTGGGCCTGGGATTTAGCTCGTGGTTCTGGCACCTGTCTTGCAAGCTCAAGGGCCCAGGTTCAATCCCTAGTAACCACATACAATACTGGGTGTGGAGACTCACCCCAGCAGCAACCAGTACCACATACCACAGTGCCGGGCATGCTAGTTCACACAGGTGGTGCCTGTAATCCCAGCACTTGGGAGGCAGAGGCGGGAGGATTGCTGTGAGTTTGAGGCTGAGCTCAGGGCCAGCCTGAACTACAAAGCGAGACCCTTTCTCAAACAAACAAACAAACAAACAGACAAAAAACTGTTTTCATACTTTTTTTCTTCCCAGTGACCAGACCAGTAAACACCTAGAGGTCATATATTTGAGCTCTTACTTGGTAATCCTCTTCTAGAACATTCCACACCAGACTTCACCTTGTGCATTGCTATGTTTGCTACTTTACAAGTCTGCCCACTGGCTTTTTTGACAAATGAAGTTGTTTGTAATGGTGTGAATGTTCTATGAAACATCTTTTAAAAGTCTGTTTACATAATAATGTATATGGATGTGTCTAATCCCAAATTTAGATGTGCTGATGATTATTATATGGTTCTTTTGTTATAGAAAAGATAAACCTAACATGACTATTCCTTTTATATAATTAACTTTTAAATATTTGCAGATATTGATCTGCTTTTAGACATCTTTTCTTAAACCTTAACTCCATAACCTTTTCAATTAATCAACAAAAAAGATTTTTGTCTTTCCGACCCTATGAAGATTTCCCTCTACAAATTCCAGATTACTTCAAGTATGGATTATCCAAAGCAGAATAAAAAGGTAAATACATTGTTCTAAAAATTTTTTATTGCTTTTCTCTGCAACTGTTTTGTCAACCTCATTTTTCTGTTTTCCCATAAATGTAATTTTCCTATAATCTTGGGTCCCACTGCTTCCCAAAATGTACAACAACTTTGTTTTAGGAACAGAGTGTAGCAGAGTAATTCAGCAAACACAGAAATAATTTCTTTATCTAACTCAAGGGCCTCAGATCACCAGTTTTAGACAGAAACAACTCTGAAATAACCTTTCATGATTGCTCTCTTTTTCCACATAAAAGGTAAATTCTTTGAGGAAAGTAAATTTGTTTTGAAGTTTGAATCAGTTCCCTTGCCCAAAGCATACTGGGAATTTCTGAGAACCAAGGCAGACATTTTCTCAATCTCTTTCTACAAGATGATTTAGCTCCAAACTCCAGCATTTTGTTCTTCTATGCTCCTTAGACTAGCTCTTCTACCTCACAAACACAGCACTTACATGCCCTCAAATTTATATATCAATCACAGTTACCACTAAAGCCAAAACTATCATTTCAGTATGAGGTGAAAATTTATCAGAGAGATTAGACTGCCCTATTCAACAACAGAGGCTTAAGTTTCAATATGACTTGACATTATGCTTTACATCTGATGTCTCCTCAAAGCCTCATCCTCTCATGAGATAGCACTTTTTTAAGGTGATTGAATTATTGGGGAACAATAACTAAATGTGAGATTAGGAGGTGGGTCTGTGTCAGAGAGGCTGGTCACCAGGAGTCTACCTGGAAAGGCACGTCTCACTCCTCTTCTCACTCCGCCCATTTCTGCTCCCTGGCTACCATGATTGGAATAGCTTTCCTCCCCCAAACCCTCTCCCATAGCTTCCTGCCTTGGCACCCACCAACCATTGAATAAAAACATGGACCAAAATAAACTCCTTCTTTAAGGTACTCGTGTCAGGTATTGTTTCAGTGATGAAGAGAGTTGCTCTGACTTGTGCAGTGAAACTTGAGGAGAAAGAATTTTTACTTCACTGATAGCATTAATTTTACCCTAGTGTTTTAGCCTCTGGTTATTGTTTTGAATTTTTAATTTTTGATTAAATTAAACTGTCATCATTTAAGTAGGCCTACTTGTGCCTTTGAGGTTTAAAAAAATATTACTGTTTGAATTTTTCTGACCTAGGATGCATGCCACAGTTTGGTTTCTAGGAAGTATTTCACAGAGTCCACTGACATTGTTATAAAAATTTTTTAAAAACTCAAACTCGAATAAACACAGGTTCTTAATTTTGCCTCTTATTCCTCCTACAGTTTTTATGCAATCCATTGTTTGGAAATTTAAAATGTCAGACATTTCAGAGAATTTGTACCTGACATTTTAAAGAACAACGGAGTTCAACTTTTTAAAAAATTCTGTAACGTGCTGTTCCAAAATAGCATCTGCTTTTGGAAGGAAGATACCTACTATAGTTGCACTTGATACAGGGTATTTGATCTCCCTAAAGTAAAGAGCAAGTTCTCCGATGTGGGAGTAATTCTTTGATTAAGCAAACTAGGCCATACTTTTGTGTTCTTTGCCCTTCCATCTTTAGTACCTGTTCACATTGTAAACTTATGTAGGTGATTAAGAAGATTCATCAGCTTGTATTAAATGTATCTATTCTCTATACACTTTTGAATCATGTGCAAAAACCAAAACCAAAACCAAGATGAAATAAAATAAAAACTAGAATGTTTCCCTAGGAAGACAGAATCATTAAAAATCCCCTAGTACCTATGGCTTAGTGTTTACATGATGCTAACTATCTCCAAGATCAGAGATATGGCATCTCATGACTTGGTCTATGCTCTCTTTGGCTTTTCACCTATCTTCTTACTTGACCCATTTGCCCTTTCCATTTAGTAGAGATCTAGACTTTAAACTTTTTTTTCTGTCCTTTTATGTCTTATTCTTAAGAAATACACTGCTTTGAGGCAATTTTCAAATCTTCTTTTATTGTTTTGTAAGGAACAGTGGCCCCATTTTGACTAACATACAAATTTTTGAATAAAAAAATAATTTGACACAATATAACACATCTGTTCTGTGGGGGTATTCTTCACTATACAGCTGTACATATTTGGGGCTGAGGGAGTTCCTGGACCACATCTGGGACCCACCTATCCACAAAGCAGATGGTTACCTCTCACCAATATTACCCTTCATGCAGCATAATGGCCCGTGTGAAGCAGTGCTCTGTTGACTTTGTTGGACTGATCGGAAGTGGCTTTGTGCCAGTGTAAGATCTCTTTTCTAACTGGGGCTTAACTTTTTAAAATTACTGATGGCTGATCTTACTTTGTCTTGGTTTTAGGCAGTTCTATAATTTTTGGCTTCTGACTATTTGCCTAACTTTACTTAATTTCCCACCTGATCTTGTTACTGGTCTCCCAAGTGTCCCTCTCTCTACTGCCATCTTCCCATTCCCACTGTCTTAACTGTCAAATTCTCAGAAGAGAAATCAAATTAAACCTCTCTAGGGAAGGAACAGATCCTTGCTTTTCTTTGCTGGTCAGAATAATGTAAACTTTGTTTTCACTGGAGATGAAGAATATTTAAAAGAGTGAAAGACCTTTAGGCAAAGAGAGCAACCTGTAAATTCTCTAAAGTATAATAGATGCTGATGACAACAAGCTGTGCTTGGAGTCGCCTCAGCACAGATAATTCCCTGGCAACTGGTATTGAGTCGCCTTGCTCTCTACTTGACATTTTGAGACTGGCTTATTTGTCTCGCCGTCTGTCGACCAGTCCTGTAGAATCAGCACGTATTACTGTCCACTGTCTGGTTGGAGGGTGCACCACTGGGAATGAACGTGCACATAAAATTACGGGAGGTTGTTAAGGAATAACAGAGGTGGCATTTAATATATAGGCAGCCTCATAACAAAAGTAGTTTAAGAAGTTTTAAAATATACTAGTTTGATTCCCTGTGTCAGTCAAACTGACTGGTTGTGAAACATGCCAAATAACATTATCACTGATTTATCACACACTGGATATAAATATCCATGCACAGTGAAATCCAGAACTGAGCATTTCAGGCACATCTATAAAAATAACTTGAAGCATATTAAGTCAGAATTAACCTAAAAATGCCCTGCTTTCCACCCATAATATGCCAGGTCACAACTTTCTATGTCATTCAATTGACTCCCGCAGCTTTGGTTGCAGATTTCAGTTGGTGCAAGTCCAGGAACAGTGAGGACTGATGTTTTAGGCATTGCCTCTAGGTCAGTCTCTGCCCAGACAGTCTGAGCCTCTGAGTCTCTCCAGCAATGTGAATGGATCTAAGTCTTTGTCTACAAGGCTCCTTTGACCTGAAATTTTTATACCAACTCGACCTGGCGAGATCCTTCTCATTACTGATACCAGTTTTCATTATTTTCTCACATTCTCCTAGGTAAGAATGAAGTCACTTCTCCCATGGAAAGTGTTCCTTGGTCTCCCAAGGGCAGAGTAACTTGATTCCTTTATTGTCCTCTCACAGGGAGACTTGTGTCTATGTCTCAGCATTTGCAAAGTTGCCTGGTTGATCATTTTTGTCTGTCTTCCTATTTGATGGATGGGAGTCTCAGAGAGTGAATAGTCTCTTTGCTTCAGTGTTCCAGGGACAAATGTTAAGACTGGGAGAAGCAAGACTGGGGCCACTGTATCCATGGATAGTAGTCAATATCACCATGTTCCTTTTTAGGAGCTATTGTTTCTCACTCTCACATTACTGAAGTTTGGGGCTCCCTTCATGTTTGACTGTAGGAGCTTATTCTATTGTTGCACGATATTGGTAGCATACATGACATAATCAGTAGATTACTGGAAACCTCTTCCTCAATTGTGACAAACAAAATGTCTTTAGACACTATCGAACAGATTTCTGAGGAATTGGGAGTGAAGGCTTCTCCTACCAAGCATTAATGCTTTAAAGACTTTTCATTATCATCTTCAAAAACTGTTTCCAAAAAATTGAAAATACACTTTTTCAATCATATTTTCTGGGAGCCAGGAGTAGTGGCACAAGCTTGTAATCTCAGCACTCAGGAAGCTGAGGCAGGAAGATCATTATTTCAAGGTCAGCCTGAGGTACCTGTTGAATTCAAAACTAGCCTGTACTACACTGTGAGACCCTGTCTCACAAAAACAAATCACGTTTTCTGAAAAATCAGTAATTTTTCATTTCTGCTGCTGCCCTACCCCAAGCTGTACTTTTGTAGTCCTTGGCATAAAATAGGTGCTCAAGAATGTGTGTTAAAAATAACATTCTCAAGTAGAACGCATTTTTCAAAAATTGAGATTTATTCTTGAGCGACTTAACAATATTTAAGACTGATTTTTCTTTTTCAGTTTTCCCGTGTTTGTGATGCATAATAATTACACCTATCTTGAGAATCGACACATGCACATATTGCACCTTGATCATGTTTACATCTCCTTCTCCCTTCCCAACACTTTGCCTCTTTTCCCCAGTTCCCTTTCCTATCAACACAAACTCTACCTGTCTGTTTCCTACCATTTCTTCTTTATTTTGCTCTTGAAATCATTTTTATGATTTAAATCTGGGTTTTCTTATATAAGAGAAGCCATTTGATATTTATCTTTTGTATCTAATTTATTTCACTTAGCATGATGGTGTCAAGATCCATCCATTTTCTTAAAAAAGACTCAAATGTCCTATTGTTTTGTTTTGTGAAAAGTTTTCTTGGGCAAAATCCTAAACCTTTCACATACCTGTAAGGACCTATGTGATTTGCATGGCTGGTCTCAGATGAATTTTCTTTCCAGCCTAGGGGATTCTGTCCATATTTTTGGTCTGCTTTGAACCTTGACATATGTTATCTTCTCTATCTAGACTGAGATTCCCTTTTTAATATTTTACATGAATCAGCTTACTTTCATTTGAAAATTGTATCAATCTGTAGTTAGCAAGCTATTGAAACTTGGGGATTCATTGGGAGCATACTATAGTATTTCACATATCTTAATTAAAGACAGGAGTTTTCCATGCCTTGGAAGAGGTTAAAGGCTACTTGGATTGCCTTCGTCTCTCTGCCTGTCACCCTCTTGTCTTCTGGTATAAAATTAATTTTGTCCAGATGCATTTTCTTTAGGCCACATGCAGAGAACCAGCCAAAAGGATGTTTTGAGTCTCCTTATCACAATGACTATTCTATCACCAGAGACAAATTGATTCTCTTCCTTTTGGAGCAGCTGCCCACATGGCTCACCTCTGCTCACAGGCTTATGACCAAACGAATCAGTTCTGCCTGAGTTCTATGCTCATGCAAAACAGGTGTTAGAACCTAGGCTTCTTCTCAGTCTAGGAGTCACACCACCAGATTTTGTCTGCCTCCTCTGCTTGCTAATTACGTCTTGTCCTTCAGTGTGCATCTCTAGTATAATTTCCTCAAAGAACCTTAATTATAAGCTCTTGTAGCATTTTACACTTATTCATGTGGATGGACCATTATTATTAAATTATAATTACTTTTTATTGGTATATTTGTTTGACATTTCTTCCCCACTGGAATATAAATTTCAGGAGAGCAGCAGTCATGCCTCACTTGTTTTCTTGTGTATATTAATCCACTCAATTTCATTTCCTGGTTTTTATTAATTTTTTTGTGAGACAGAATAGTTTTGCTTATATGCTGTAATTATACATGCATGGATCATGCTTACTGTCCATCCCTTTCTACGTCTCATTCTTCTCTCCCCCTCTCATGGTTCCTTTGCCCATTTCTAAGATCCCACCTTCTAGTTTTCTATTATCTCTTTTTCACTTGTTTATTATTAATTTATATTTTTATTTTCTGATATAATAGCATATGGGTAGTATTTAACTTTCTAAGCTTAGTTTATTTCACTTAACATGGTTGTTATAAGGTCCATCCACATTTGGATAAATGACAAAGTTTCCTTCTTTCTTTGGCTGAATAAATAATACCAGTCATATATATATACATGTCATTTTAAAAATTCCATTAATCTATTGATGGCATCTAGCTCTCTCCATAGTTTAGCTATTATGAATTGTGCTTTTAGAAACATGAGTGTCATTGCATCACTTTAGTATGATTTTTAAAAAATCCTTTGAGAATATATCCAGGAGAGATATACTTGGGTCAAATGGGATTTTTATTTTAATTTTTGTGGAGCCTCTACTCTGATTTCTGTGGCTTTTGTATAAGTGTACATTCCCACTTGTACGCAGGAGGTGTCCCTTTTCCTGAAACCTCACCAGAATTCACTGGTTTGTGCATGTGTGTGTTGTGTTCGGAAGATCGTCATTATGAATGGGGGGAGGTGGAATCTCAGAGTTGTTTGTATTTACACTTTCCTGATGCTGAGATGTTGAATGATCATGTACTTACTGGCTACTTGTAGATCTCTTTTTGAAAGTGTCTGTTTAGCTCGTTTGCCCATTTTGACTGGATAATTTGTTTTTAGGTGGCAACATTTGTTTTCCTTCCATTATCTTCTAGCAGTTTCAAAGTTGCTTTTATGTGTAGGTCTTTGATCCAGTTTGATTTGATTTTGGTATAGAGTGGGGATCTAGTACTAAGATTCTACACGTGGATGTCCTGTTTTCTCTGCACCATTTATTAGGATGCTAGACTTTCTTCGAAAGGGTTAATTGTATCCTGTCACTTTACTGAATTTGTTTGTTATATTTTAATGTCCTTTGGTGCAGTTTTTAGTCTTCTCTCTAAATAATAATATTATCTGCACACAGGAATGTTTTGTTCCCTTTGTCAAAAAAAAAAAAAAAGATGACTGTGTTGTTTTGGGGTTTTCTATTCTATTGAGCTCTAAGTCTTTTGGGGGGTGGTGGTGGAGTAGAACCATATTGCTTTTGCTACAATAACTTCTATTATACTATGGATCCTAATACCATGGTAGTTCAGAGCTCCAGATTGCTGTGGCTATTCTGGGCATTTTCTGATTCTTTGTGAAATTCGCGGTTTTCTTCTAGTTTTGGGAAGGATGTTGCTGACATTTTAGTAGGGGTCATGTTAAATCTCTAGATTGTTTGGTAATTTGGGCATTTTAACAATATTAATTCTGCTGAAACAAAAACAAGTGCTATCTTTCCATTTTCTCATTTCATTTTCAATTTTTTCAGAGTTCTGTAATTTTTATTATAAAATTATTTTACCTTCTTATCTAGTTTGATTCCTAGTATGTAATGTTCTAAATTATTGTGAATAGGATTATTTTCCTGATTTCTTTCTTGGTGATTTAATTATTGGTATTCAGGGATATTATTGATTTTGTGTGTTGATTTTGTTTCCTGCCACTTTCTGAATTTATCAGATTTAAAAGTCTTCTTTTTTGAGTTTTTTGATGTAAGAAGTTGCTTCATTCCATATTACTTTTTCCTTTTCTTTCTTCTGCCTAATCACTGTGGCTAAAATTTTGAACACTGTATTGACAAGGAGTGGGAGGAGTTGAACTTTTTTGTTTCTTTCCTGATTTGAGAAGAAATAATTTCAGTTTTTTATGATTCAATATGATACTCAGTGTGGGTTTGTCACATATGCCTTTTGTCAGTTTGAGGAAAGATCCTTCCATGCCTACTTTTGTCAAATTTTCTTAACATGAAACAATGTTGAATTTTGTTGAAGACTTTTAGTGTTTCTGTTGAGATGGTCATAGGACTTCTACCCTTGATTGTGTTTATGTGGCATATTATTTTATTGATTCCCAAATATTGAACCATTCCTGCATCTCTGTGATGAAACTGACTTGGTCATGGTGCATGGTCCTTTAAATTATTTGTTAAAATTTTTTCATGAGTATATAAAAGCTTTTCGTATGTATATTCATCACTAGCCTATGGTTTTTCTTTGTTGAGTCTTTATTTAGTTTTAATAACAAGATAATGGCAGCTTCATAGAATGAGTTTGGAAGCATTCCTTCCCTTTTGATTACATGGAAACATTTGAGGAACATTAGAATTAGTTAGAATTAGTTGTCATCAGATAAGCCAGAGTTGAATAAGTGGCAGTTAGATTAGAGAGCGTAAACGATATTTACTATTATTTCAGTACTTAGGATGTACAGTTGCTGTATTCATTGCTGAACTGAAGAGTCCTTAAGGGTGGATGCTGTATCTTGTCCATAGTTATACTTCCAGAGCTTATAATTGAATAGGGTAGAAAATAGATATTAAACAAATATTTTTGAAGGAAAGAACAAAATGTTTCTATTCTTACTATAAACAGCTATTGGAAAATCAATTCAGACCTATGTTGTAGTACAAGCTTTTCAATTTTATTTTTTATTAATGTATCATGGCATGTGGTGTGATATTTTAATATCTGCATATAGCATGTACACATCAATCAGGGTAATTAGTATTTCCTTCTTCTAGCATTTCTTCATGTTTGAAACCTTTAACCTCCTTTTCTTTTTTGTATCTTCCTAAAATATGCAGCAGGTTATTGTGAACTGTAGTCATCCCACTGTCCTTCAGAGCAATAGAACTTATTCCTTCCATCAAACTGTATTTAAAGTAGTTATCTAAATTTCCTCATTTGGCTTCCCTATCCTGTAGCAATCACTATTGATGTTCAGGCCAATTTCTCTTTTTTAAAATAACAGTGTGATGGTTTCTCAAAAAGCTAAAAATGAATCTACCATCTCATTGAGCTATCCCACTTATGGGTGCATATCTGAAGGAAATGAACTTAGCAGACTGAAGACATAAATGTGTGTCCATGTCTGTTGGTGCAGCATTCCTAATAACTAAGATATATCAAACTCTTTGCTCATCAATTTATGATAGATTTATGAGAGATATTTATTGGAAGTTTTTTATGGCCATTTAAAATAGCTGTAATATTGTTTATTGAAGAATTGTTTGCAACAGGAAAAACATCCAATAGTATAAAAATGATCATAGTTGTGTGTGGTAAGATATACACTCATTTAAAAACATCAATTTTCACAAGCAATAAAAACCTTTTCACAACATCATCCCATATTTCTAATAAATATAATTATTTATATTTCCTAAGTTGTAACGTGAAAAGAAAAATGCATCATTGTTTTCAGCAGTCCTGAGATTGTGTAAATTTTATTTCACAGTCCTACATGCTTTATGCATTATTTTGTAGTCAGATAAGAAAGAAAAGCTTTGGATTGTACTGATGTTTTCCTTGGGCAATGAGAATGGATTAGCATTTAGTTAGAAGAAGAGAAAGAAATCAAAACAAAGCATCTGAGAAAACCTTCAATAACAGAAGATCTGAGTCATATAGGAAAAAATATTCAAAAAGGACAGAAAAAATCATGTTCTAGAAATTAAGTTTGAAGTAATGAGAGCCAGGAAAAGAATACGTTGCATGATTCGATGTAAAGAATAATTGCTGGCATCAATAAGTTATATAACACAATCAATTTTATTGACTATAGAATGATAATAAAGGAAAATGATTGTAATTTAATCAAGAAGTATTAAGAATCCAGTCAAAAGATAAAGTCAAGTGTCGATTTGACACTTGACTTTAAAGCTGTATATTTTAAAGCTGTATATTTTAAAGCTGTATATTTCTTGTAGTTTCCTCTTTCCCTTTTCTTGTTTGTCTGCATGGTTTATTCATTGTTTGAAGCCATCCATTTAGGGTAGTCCCCCATGAGCTGACATCATTCCCAAGAAGAGATCTGTGAAAACATGTGCTGACCTCTTAGCAAAGAATTGTACCACACTCCATACACAGTCAGTGTCCAATTGTATGGAGACTTGTAACTGCAGGAGTGCTCAACAAGAAACAGAGCCTCAAACTAGCCTGAAGGCTCTGTTCGTCTGCCATTTCCCTTTGCAGAAGCCAAAGTCACTGGCTTGCCTAAGGTCAATATTGTGCATCGGTGGAGTTATTCATAGCAGAAATAAGAGCTGATGTAAAGCTAAGGAAGCTAACAGCAAGCTGAAAATCCAGACAGCTTGATGTGATCGATCTTAACTGCTTTCCTGCTCGTTCCGACAGATTCTCATTTCTCCTGAGTGGGAAGAAGCAGAAGATCACTATAGGCTGAACACGTGTCCACAGCTGAGCCCAGGACAGTTACAGATTAGAGCAGAGGTTGTAGTTAAGCTTTGAGTCATGATGCTTGTGAGATTAATGTGCATAAAAACATTCAGTGGGTGCCTGTCTGCAGAACAAACACACTATGATAGTTTTCATTACTACTGTCATGAGAAAGAAATGATGAAGTTGGAAGCCACTATACATATCCTTGAATCTTGAAGGGTGAGCAGAGCTGTGGATCACTAGGCACAGTGATTTTCACCTTTACTTTGGGGACTAACCTTGGCTGTAGAAAAACAAGGGGGAAATTTGCTAATATTAGAGAACTTCACGATCTTGTCTTTGATTTTGGAGTAGTGCTTTATGAAAGTATGTTTTAAACCTCCTCAAACTATTCAAATGCACAGTCAGGCTGTGAGCCACTGAAGTGGGGGCTACAGGTGGAGCATAATGTACTGCAAAGAGGTGTGCAGGTCAGTGGAATATTTGGACTAGTGAGTAGCCCCAGTTTATCCAGCCAACAGCATGTGACCATATTGTGCCTGGAGATAAATCTGAGAGTGGACTTTGGGGCTCTTACCTAACAAATCTTTGGTGTCAGGCCAGAGATATTCACCTCTACTGGAAGATCAGAAGGAGCTAAGGAGTGGTGTGTTTAAGTCTTAAGATTCAGGATATAAATTTGGACACTTCTGAAAGATAAGATTGAGTAAAGCATGGTTTATTTTACATTAAACTTAGTTATAATTAAGAATTTTATGAGTGGTTCTTAAATAGTAATTATCTACTAGTCTCAATTCTTCAGGATCTGATTCACTTGTGTGCAGGTAGAGTTTGGGCGTTGATAGCCAGGAAATATTCCCATAGTGTTTAAAATAGGAAACCAGAAGGGAGAAACCCTGCCCCGGTGAACTCAGTGATACATTGTACTGGAAAGATATTTTATAATTTACCTTTATTTCTGAATGTTCTTAATCTTCTTACTTTCTGATTTTAATTTTAACGTTTTTCATCTCTTTGAGACAATACAATCAGAATGTTAATATTATATAACCCACATTGTAAGCCTGTTTTCTTCCCTGTATTTTAGCTTCTTTTCTGATTGAGGATGTGAACTGACCACTCTTATTCAACCCTCTCTTGCACTACACAACATCTTGTCTCACGAAGTCAAGGACTTCACTTCAGTTTGTCCCTTTTCTACTGTGCATCATCAATTATTTCCTCTTTATTAGCATTCATTAAAAAATACTTACCTCTCACATCTCAAGAACAATTCCATGAATACCTCAGGTAACTTCCTGCCTCATTTGTTTAGTCTGAAGAAGAACAAAATTCCTTGAAGGAATTGTGTGAATGACTTGAGTCCATTTTTTATGTTTATATTTTCTCTTTGAAGAGCTTGTACTAGGTTTGGGTTTCTGTTAATCGCCTGAAACTGTCACGGTCACCCACCAACTGTCTACAGGTTTCCAAATCAGTCAGAAATTCCCAGCCCTCACTTCATTTGACATCACGGCATGTATGGTTCCTATTACGATATTTTCTTCACTTATCTATCTTGGTTTATTTCCAACTTTACATCTTTCCTAAATCTCCTTCAGGGATCCTCCCCATCTTTCTGGCTCAGGGCTTAGACATCTGTTCTCTCTATTTAAATTGTGATTCCAGTCCATCCATGGCTTTTAATATGATTTGTGTACCATTTTTCATTTAATCTCCAGACTCAACTTTTCCCCCTTTTTACAGTGTCTTATATTGAACTCCTTCCATGACACTTCTATGTATAATACTCATGTAATATTCACTTCAGACTTCACTTTTTGAATATTATGTATTGCTTCCATATCGTCTTTCTCAGATTTCCCATCTCCATTTTTTAGTTGCTAAAAAAAACCCTGCAGAATCATCACTGACGTGTCTCATTCAACATTTGACTCATCATTAAATCCTTTTGATATATCCAGTATAGATTCTTAGCCTTTTTTCCACCTGTACAGCTTTCATCTGATTTTCCTGAGGAAGATCTATATCATGGTTGTCAATAGGGTTCACTTTTACCATCTTCAGATTTATTCAGAAAATCACATAGTGATGTTCTGCTGTTTTGTGATAGGTACAATGAGTCACTTGTTCCAGTACTGATTAAAAGGAAGGTTATTTACACAGAAGGGGAAGGAAATTAGAGTCTACCTCTTGATTGGTAAATGGTCATATCAGAGTACAGAAGTATGAAGGGTGATTCCATGACTGCCATCTTTGGAAATGAAGTTCACCATTAATAAATTTTGAGAGAATTACTTATGAGTATATATTTTTCTTTAAGAAATTTACAATTCACCTGTATAGGATTGCTGAGTGATTCAAATGTAAATTATTGTTCTGTAATCTAACATAAGTGAAGTTCACAAAGCAAAAAGTGGAAAATCTAGTATTTCTTGGAATTTATTGCTATGAATAAAATTCTTATGTAGGTATGCAAATTCTCTTATGTTTGACAGAGTTTTATTGAATATGTATTTGACCCACAGCTTAAAAAATTCACCTAAAACCAAGGCCAATGGAAAATGTCATAATCAGGGTTAAATTGTGAGATCTGATCACTAATTTGAAATGTATAAATACTTAGTATTAAATTTTATTATGAATATTAAGTATTCCAAGTTGAAATGTTTGGCATTGTAGTGCAGAAAAAATCACTTCTATGTATTTTTATCTAGAATGTTCCTGAAGACACATTATTGCATTACTTGTCAAATTAAATAAATGCTCTACTGAGTTATGAAGAGAAGCAAGATATTTTGAGGCTAAAATTTTTCTCTAAAGTCATCTTTTTGTGTTTTCTATTTCTAAATGTATGCTTCAGATGATATGAAATAAAGGTTTTAATGTAATCAATACTTATAAATTAAATAACCATGCAGAGGTTAGAAATATGATGTAACTTATTGTAAATTATATTGCTGTTTATATTTCATAAACATTTTTAGTTCAAAAGATAAAGTAGTCTCTCCTCTCTCCTTCTTTGTGGTTTTGCACTCTGAGCTTTCAGTTACTTGAGATGAAAATATTAAATGAAAAATCCTAGAATCTCCTAAGTTTTAAATTGTTCAGAGTAGAATGATGAAATCTAATATCTTTTTGCTCATTTCTTGGGATGTGAGTCATCTCTTTGTGTATTGTTTCCGCATTGTGTAAACTACTCGTCTGTTAGTCAGTTAGTAGATGTCTTGTTATCAACTGTTATCGATACCACAGTGCCTGTTTTCACTTAGCTCTC
This sequence comes from Petromus typicus, assembly GCA_004026965.1. Taxonomy (NCBI): domain Eukaryota; kingdom Metazoa; phylum Chordata; class Mammalia; order Rodentia; family Petromuridae; genus Petromus; species Petromus typicus. The sequence continues at coordinate 16,632 of PVIR01027243.1, forward strand.
ATTTTACTTATTAGTGACCCCACAGTACAAGAGTTGTGATCGTGGCAGTTGAGATATATACTGAAGAAAAGCATCAAGTCTTTCCTTTAAGTGTAAAGATAAAAAGTTCTTGACTTATAAAGAAGAAAAAACTTGTTTGCTGAGGTTGTGTGCTAACATCTACGGTAGAGGGGATAATTGTCCACCTGTGAGACTATTTAAAATGGAAAAAGAAACCATGCTAACTTCAAAGTTTACCTCAGACTCTAGTGTATCATGAGTGGTCTGTTAAGCACATGCAGTTCACCATAAGGGCTTAGTAAAGAGGGAAAGACATTGAATTTGTGAGCAGAAAGTGTGTGGTGAGTGACAGCAGTGTGCTGTGCCAAGGAGCACTTGTCTAGATGAAAACTCAGCAAGAGATGCCCTAAGAGGCATGGCACAGTGCCATTGGCCACCAGTGAGACTGATTACCCAGATCCAGAAATGAGTTCAGACTGAAAAATGGAAAAAATTACTGAAGAGTCTCTATTGGCTGAGGAAGAAGCTGCTGCCACAAATGAAAATCTTCCACTGGCTTTGTCCCTCCCTCCATTGCTCTCAGAGCTGCAGCAGGATTCCACTTAGTAATATGCAAGGATTCTGTACCATTGCAGGGTTAGCATCGACTGAAATGTGGTTGATTATATGTTGGTACCTTTGACCCAGACTGAGAGGGAGAGACGCAGAGTCAGGACACAGACTCCAGGGATGATTTCAGAGAATCACTTCCATTTTTACTGAGCAGGAGCCTAGCTTATATCCACGTAGTTGAGGGCAGGCATAGGAAAAAAAAACCTTACAGGTAACCCGTCTATTGTCTGAGACCTGAAGAATCAGGGCATGAGCTGATCAGCAGGTGATCCGATCCTGACCAACTAGGGGGCTCTACCCACATGGGCAGGCATTGTGTGCAACACCATAATGATGTCTTATAGTGAATGAGCTACTCTGAAGGTCTTGGAAACTCTGGGATAATAAGAGACCTCATATATACTTTTCCAAAAGTTATTTAGCTATTTTTTAAACATTGGTTAAATATATGCATTGCCCTGTTTATTTAATATATGGCTGTTTTAAATCATTTTTGACATGAGATTAAGTTTTAATTATTCAATGAAAATTATTGTAGGATTTTTGTCCTAGAAAAATGAATTTGCATTGGTAACTGAAATTATACATAATAAAGCACATATGGAGATTTTTTCTAAGTTACATATTTTTAAAAATTGATTTTATTGGTACATTTTATATAAATGTTATGATCACACTCAACATTGAGAACTTGTACCTGTATATGATCCATCTTGATTCTCATTTGTATATTCACATAGTTGCACTGGATCCCAATGAGTTGCCATCCTTATCTGTTTTCCTATTGGGAAAATTGATAATTGACTTCTTCTTTGATCAGGGTTACTCCCAAGTTCAGTGATTCCAGAAATGGCTCTGAAGCAGACTTTTGGCTCTTTGATCACCTCAAATCCACATCTAAAGGGAGAAACTTATATCAGGTTTGGGCTTCTTAGCAAAACTGAACCCAAACCCTAGTAGAGCCCTATTAAAAGACCATCTCTTTGTGAGAATGTAAGTCCATGAATAGTTTAGGAGCCAGATAAATTTTGATATTTTTCAGTTGTAAATAGAATTAATTAGTACCCATAAATACCTCACCTATGTTACAAGCTATTTAAATAATTCGAATTTGAAATTGTAATTGGGAGAAAATAAGAACATTATTAATTTATTCATGAATACATTGATATTCAGTGTCATATTGTCCGAGTGAAGTCATCAGATAGCTATTCAAAACTTTCCTTGTTTCCTGAAGCCCAGGAAAATCACTGTTGATTCTCTTTCATAAAATGCTCAGCGCTACCATTAGTAATGTGTAAAAGGTTTTATTAGCATCAGTGTTCTTATTTAATTTACTGAATTAAATGTTTAAAACTTCTTGAAAACTGATTTACTTATTACTTGATTGAAAGTAATTTGTTCACAAATAAATTGGTCAGGAGAGAAACGTGATTGAAAAATTGGTCAAAATAATGAGTATTTTTTAAAAATATTGATACTATGGATAAAGCCATATTTCACTTTATTTTTCATTATAGTTACTATCAAGAGTATTTTTGATATGCTAATATACATTCTGAATCTTCCAAAAGGTAATGGATCTTACCTGCTTTCCAAACTTCTGAGTTTGTTGCCCTTTTCTTCATGTTTTACAAGACTAGAGTCTTCCCGATTAAATATACAGCAAGGAATGTCAGACTACAGTTACATAAAACTTTCCAGTCATGAGATTATTTGAAAATAAACATTTTCCCAAGTATCAATTTGAAGGGCAAGAAAACAAGCATGATGTTGAGGAATAAGTAATGATGCAGAGAACCTCTTTCCTCATTAGTACATATGAGTCTGGGAATTACAAGTATTTCAGTTCACAAATACAAGAACCAAAATAATACCACTTTAAATAAGGCAGAAAATTCTAAAATGGTATTGGAGTGGCACAGCAAAATTTCATCAAAAATTCTTTCTTGTTCAAGCCTCCTAGTATGATTTCTTAAAGATGGGAAAAAAGGAGAGGAGAGAGCAAGCTACTCCTTTTGAAACATCCAATCAGAAAACAGTACATAATTCCACTGGTGTCACTTTGACCAAAGCCGAAGTGTATAACTATCTGCCACTGCAAAGGCCTGAGCTTAATTCATTTTGAGTGCTTATTTTCTCAACTAAAGATTATAAAATTCTAATTGTATAAAAGAAATAAAGCACAGATATTAGAGAACAAGATTTCTTCTGCATGATTATATTCTAAAGTAATTGTTAAAAGCTCTATTACTCTGAAAGGAGAACATGGATATTAGAGAACACTTGCAGTGTTTATGGCTTATGGCCCATATTTTTGGTGTTAATCATTGTGATTAGAATATTGCCTCTAGAAATTAAAACTGTACTTCTTGATTCATCTTCTCTTGTTTCCTTAAATATAAGAGACTGAAGACAGTCTAACAAAGTGTAGAATGATTATAATAGCTCAAAATGAGCATTGAGAGAGGGAGAGAGAAGGGGCAGGGGCAGGGTTTGTGAAATGATGAATCAGTTCACATAGGCTAGATCACTTCCTGACTCAAAGCCACACAAATGTTGAAAGATGATTACCTTCATGGTAGGATTAAAACTATTTTTTGAGCAGGGCATGATGGCAAGTGCTTGTAATTATTGCAGGCTGGGAATCTGTCTCAAAACGAGAGATTAAAAAATGATGAGGTATATATAGCTCAGTGTGGTTGCCCTGGGTTCAATCCCCAGTACCATTCCACTAAGAAATCCTAACTTTTTCTGTAACATAAATTCTAAGCTTAAAATAGTCTCCTAGTTTTCTTGTATTTCAAAGCTTTTTGGCACACTGTATTTCTCAGATTCATTGTTCTTTGGTATTCATCAGTCATTTTGGGGGGTTCTTAATATGCATCTATGACTTAATGCATAATTCCCAACTTTACAAATATACACATACACACATTTTATGCATAAATATACATATATGTCAACTAATAAGAACTTATGACTGTCTTCTGTGTACAGAATTATGTTAAATATGATGGAAAATATGGACAAAGTATGATACTTGCTTACTGCTGGGTTGTGTGGTACGTATATTCTATAACAGCAACCATAGAAACAAAAACACCTTTGTGCAAATTATAAGACTTGTGGGAATGATGTTTTCTGCTTGTCAGAACATAACCCTCATCAAGAAATAGCTGAAAAAATAGGTGTTATAATTCTGTTTCTACCTGTCATAGTTTCAGCTCAGGATGCTGTGTTAAGACAGAGAGAGCATGTTAGAAAATTGCCTAAAGAATATATATATATATATATATATATATATATATATATATATATATATAATAACTTTGAATTTTCTTGAACTTTCATCATTCTGATACTTTCTAGTCATGCATATATTCCGTTTTTTTATAGATCCTTTGGCTCACAACATATTCAGAATTGTTATAGAAGTTCTTTTTTTTCTGTTAATTTTTTCTAGAGGGAAAGGGAGTTGTTATTTCCCAAAGGGGATGTGTGCTGAAAATAATAAAATCATCTTTAAATTTTCACTTTATATGTTTCTAGGGAGTCTTTCCATAAAACTTTTTTTCCCTCATGTTTTGAAAATATTCAGAGGAGTCCCTTTCAACTTTTAGCAAGCCAGGGCTGTACCCTAAACAGCACTGATACTAGTCAGTTTCCATTGCTTGGATAAAATACTCGACAAATACAACTTAGAAGGGAAAGGTTTGTTTTTTCCTGATCGTTTTTGACCTTTCAGTCGATGGTGAGGCAGAAGCAGCATGGAGCAAGGCATGGTGGAGGAAAGCTGCCCAGCACCTGCAACAGGGAGCAGAGGACAGGGGAAGTGTGCCTGAGAGGAAGGGCCAGAGATCCTATGCAGACCCCATACACTCATGACTGACCCTGACACAACCGGAAGTGAGCGTTAGGCATCTGCCAGGGGGCCTCCAAGTAACTCAAGTGGACCTACAAGAGTAACACTCACAAACATCAATTTCTCACTAATTCTCCTCATGCTGCCATTCAAAATCCTTGTTGCTTTGGCCCTCGATAAAGTCTTATGTGATATCCTATCTCCATGTTTGACCAACTTCCTCCTTTACTCCAAACACAACTCTCTTCTGAAGTTGTCCTACTGGAGGACTTCTGGTCATATGTCCTTGATCTTGTCCCTTTTCCTTTCTCCTTTAGTCTGTCTCATGCCCTTTTCTTCCATCCAGCATACCCTAATCCCAGCTATTTCCTTCCTGCACTCTACACTGCCTCCTGCATCTGATAATGCTGAGGATGCTGCTGCTCCCTCTTATCCATGCGTGCAGTGTCAGCGTCATTTCAGTCCTTCCTCTATGCTGTCTCACAAGTCAGTTTTCTTGCTTATTCTAGCGTTCACATCCGCTATGTTTCTCCTTTCTGTTTGAATCTTCCCTTTCATCTCAGTCTTATTCAACACCTTATGATTTTTAAGTGGACATTACAGCATGTCCTGTGCTCTTTCTCCTTCTGCTGGTTCAAATACATTTTCATTTTAATTCTTAGTAGTACATGTTTCTGCTATGCATTGATTCCATTCATCTTCGGGAATGGTACATGGACTTAGATCTTAATTCTTTCTATGCCTCTTTCCCTCCGTCTCTTACTTGCCTTCCATTTCTAGTAAACTGTGATACTTTTCAAGCCAAACCTCACTTATTCCAGAAATCCTAATTCACACCAGAAATCTTTCATTCCTTGTTTTCTCCCATACAGTGTACTTTCCCATATAATGGTATTGACATAGAGGTGGTTCACTACATTCGATTTTACTCCATACTCATAGCATTTTAAAAGATGTTATAGATGAGTTCATACAGACATTTTTACTTTGATAAATTACATTTAATTTCTTCTGAAATGGGATCCTTTAGGGCATACAATGTCACAAATAATTTAAAATATTCTTGGATTAATAGCAAAACTTTGTGTTACAGGTTGTAATTTCTCTCAGGGGAGTTACCATGCTTTATTTATATTTATATCCCACAGAACACTTTTCACTGTATCTACAGAACTGCCTTAAATATTTGATGAATGAAGGAATCGAAGACTTCTTACTATCAATATTAGTGGACTCCTAGATGCAATATGGGATACTGTGCTCAACATCATGCAATCTCTGGTTTTGAAAATAATTCACTTATTCATATCCAAAGGTGTGATTTATTTCAAGTTTCTGAGAGAAAATATGTTATAATTTCTTAAGAAATAAAATGCTGCATCTATTTTGTTTTGATAAAAGAGGTCAGTATGCTTTTTCCTAACAAAGTGTAGAATATTAATGGACACCCTGTACAAAATGTAGCCGTGTGAACACCAAGATTACCTTCACAGCTATGTTAGATGTTTATTAGTGTATGTTAAATTATCAAGAATTTACCTTTTTAAAACAGCATACAGTTGTCATTTCTATCACATGATTTGTGTAGGTTAGAGGTCCAGGGACAACATAGCTGTGTTCAAAACTTTTTTTTTTTAATCTTTATTGGTACATTAAATATACACATCATGATTGCACTCCATAATGGGAATTTGTACCAGTATAAGACACAACTTAATTCTCATTTTTTCCCATAGCCCTACGCACCCTACCACCCCCCCATATACATAAAATTTGTTTCCTTACTTTTTTGTTACAATCTCTACACTGTCCCCTTTCACCTTATTTTACATTGAGCATTTTCTATTTCACAATATATAACATACAATGCTAGGACTCATTTACATCTTCATTTTCTCATACCAGAGAAAAGATGCGATATGTACCTATCTGTGCCCTATTTATTTCACTTATGAGGATATCCTCAAGGTATGTCCATTTAAGTAGAAATGATTCAAACTTA
>PVIR01027244.1:0-23122 GCA_004026965.1 Petromus typicus
GCTGGTAGGCATGAGTTACCGTGCCCAGCATTGTGGTATGTGGTACCAGGGATTGAACTTGGGACCTTGCATTTGCAAGGCAGACACCAGAAACACTGAGCTAAATCCCCAGCCCTGTCTCAAAAATTTTTTAATATTTTATTTTTTATTATTATTTTTTGTGCTAGGGATTGAACTCAGGACCTTATGCTTGCCAGTCAGGCACTATACTACTGAGCCAAATCTCCAGCCCTAAATTTAAAAAATTTAAAGAGGTTGAGCGGGGAATGTAACTCAGTGTGAAGGCCCTCGGTTCAATCCCAGTTCCCCCTCAAAAAAAACTAACATCATGTTTCCTTTTATTGGGAGGTAGGGGTGTGGGTTGTTGTGCATCACTGGGCCTTGAATCCAGGTCCTTACTAAGCTACATCTCTGCTCTGTTGTATTTGTGCATGCTGAGGCAGAGTCTTAGGTTGCTCAGCCTGTCCTTCAATTTGTAATCCTCGTGCCTCAGCCTCCCAGGTCGTTGGGATAACTGCCATTCTTTGTAACATCCAACTACCTTTATTTTTCACTTGATTACTAGAAGATTTAGAATTACTTATGTGGCTCCCTTTTGTAGATTGCATTTTTTTCTCTTGAACTTCACTGTCTAAATGGTGTGAAAAAGTGATGTTGCAGTCTTAGAAAATAATCACATGTAAACTTTGTACTAGGAAAAATTATAGCACATTGTAAAAAAACATGGATGTAGACTTAGGACTTTTTCTGCCATTTTAGCTATGAACAAATCTTAATAATTCAAAGTTTATTTTTAGTATTAATTTCAATTTTAGAATTTTTTTTTACAAAAATTGAATCAGAAGACTAAATTGAGAACTGCACTTTTCCAAATTCACTGTTACCAGCAACCAGCAACCTATGAAACATCATAAAATAACTGGAGTTTACTGCATCTCTAAAGAAATCATCTTAGTAGCAAGGAGTTTTTTCCCTCACATTCCATTTTAAATATTTATTAAATGTAATTAGTTTTGAATTTAAAAACATTAGAATGGTCTAAAACTTACCAAATGAAACAATTATGCAGCTGTTTTAAAAATATGCTTTCTTCACTCTGGAGCGCCTTGACAAGGAAAAAAATTCCTCAAATTATTTCCTTTCATTCACAAATTGCTGCAAAATATCTACAAGGTCGACCTTTAGCAATTAATTTTCTAAATAAAAAAATCTTTGTTCTGTTCATGGTTTTTATAAAAAAGAAGTTACTGGAAGTGAAATGATAGTCAATAACTTTCTTTCTCTCCAAGTCCAGTTTCTTCCTTACTCTTTTTCATTTTCTTTTCTCATTCATTGATTGATTGAAGGAAGGCCCTTGCTTCATTGCCTCACTGGCCTCAGGCTTGTAATGCTGCTGCTTCAGTCTCCCAAAAAGCTGGGATTACTGGTGTGCATCACCAAGACGGGCTGCTCTTTCTAATTTTCATTGCCTTTTCTTTCTTTTGAGTTGACTGTTAGGTTTTCTGTGTCCCAGTTCCCCACAGAGATATTAAGTCCTCCAAAAATAAAAGATGCACCTTTCAGTTACTAAAAATTAGTCATCTCCTCTCTTTATTTCACAAACTATCTTGTTTAAAACTCTATCCAAAGAAATAAAAAATCAGCTAGGTCTGTATGTCAGTAATTACTCAGCTTTTTTTAGTGACCTTGAACTAAGGTTTTTATCAGACTTTGTTTTGAGAATGAGTAGCCATAGACTGTAAAGACTTTGTGTCCTTTCTACTTTGAGAATAGAAATATTGGAGAAAGGAGAGAATATAATTTAAGCAAATGTCATTTATCAGCTGTTTTATTTGAGTGTTTTCTCTAATGTGTGTGTGGTATCTGCAGTGGAACATGACTTGGATCAGATTGACTACATTGACAGCTGTGCTGCAGAGGAAGAAGAGGATGAAGCAAGACACCCTCGGGGCCTGGACGCGGACAGCCTTAGCTCGCAGTTCATGGCGTACATTGAACAGCGGCGGGTCTCCCACGAGGTGATGTACCCTGAAGACTAATCACATGCTGGCCTCTAGCACATGTTAAGGCAGTACACAGTAGTATACGTTTCTGTCATACTAGCAACTTACTGGTTTAAGCCTAGTTTTCTTTATGTTTACTTCTAATTTTAGTCTTAAAAATTTCAGATTTATTCAGAAAATCAAGATGATAGTCTCAAGAAGAATTTATTTTTTAAATAAGAAAATAGATTTCATAATTTTGTAGAAAAAGTAAGAAAGAGTCCAAAGAGTAACCTAAGGCCTTTGAATAAAATACAAAGGAAGCAAATGATTTCCATCACTGGTGTTTTGGGAATTTCCTAATTTTTGTTTTGCTTTTTTATTAAAACTAAGTGGAAAATCATAGTGTGATTGATTGGTGCAAGAATTAAGCCAAAAGAGTTGATTTTTGAGACAACATATAACTTACCCATAAAATTTTTGTAATAAGCTTAATTATATTGGAGCTTTTATCCTAAGTTAACAGAATGTAAATTGTTTGCTATTAAAATTCTTGAATTGAATTGCCCTAGAAAACAAATGTTCATTCAGCCAACTGGAGACTCTGCCAGTTCCCCCAGGGTCTAAAAGAGAATAGCATTCTTCAGTGCCTCCAATCAGTCTAATGAAATGGCTCCGTTTTCATGTCTGTGATGTTGAAGTGTGGAGTGTGTCCCCAGCTCTGAGCAGGGTTATTTGAGAAACAGTCGGGATCTTCTTGTAGAGAATGATGTATTTAGCCTTTCAGTAAGAAATTAATCAAGTGAGACATGTTGCGGAGTGATATTATCATTCTTTAAAAAGAGTCCTTTGGTTTTCTTGTTAAAAGGCTTTGAGTACAGTATTTTTTTGTCAGTGTTCAGAAGATACTGTTCAGAAATTGGATAAAGTTAATATGAAATAAATCTTGTAGCCCACAGACAGCAATAGGCAGGTGATGGATGAATTGCTTGTGGTTCAGGCTATTAGCCTCTCTGTTGGAGCCAGGAATTATTTTTCAATAAAAGTAAAATTAATAATGTCACATTATAATTTTTTAATTGTTTTGGAGTCATTCTTTTTGATCATTTATGGTAAAGTTATATAAATGAAATATCTAATTGAAAATGTTTATTATGCTACAATGAAAAATTGTGCCACTCTTTCTTTAATCTCATTATATTGACTGTTCTGTAATTTTTTTTTATACTAGGGATCGAACTTGGGACCCTGAGCTTGTGAGGCAGTTGCCAGAACCACTGAGCTAAATCCTTAGCCTCTATGATAGTATCTTTTTAAGTCCTAAGTTACTTATGATAATTTTTATGAATTATAAGGTTCTTTATTATTTCTGTTATTAGAATTCCTAAAATTTGACCATCAGTAAAATATAATATAGTATTATCTTAAATGTTTTAACAAACAGTGGAAAAATCTCTTTTGTATTTCTGAACTTTATCTTTAAAAAAAAAATTATTTTTAAAAACTAACGAGATATTAAATGCTCTATTATTTAATTTTATTATAATGCCAGTCCCATACATATACACCCTGCCTGAATAGATTATAACTTATACTTATTTTTAAATTAAATCAGTATCACATTTATTTTGTTATGAAAATTTCTATACCTCTGACAGTAATTCTAGGTAGTTAGTTGGATTATCATAACACTAGAGTGCTCAAATCACTAACCTAGGAACATGCTAGGAAAAATTTTAGCTTATTTTTTAAAAATGACATGGTCACTAAAATTAGAATAATTATTCTCTCAGGATTCCAGAATCCTATCTCATTCAGTCAGTGTAATTGTTATGCCCAAACTTTAAGGTAGTCAGCTCTTAGCTCTTTGGAGCACCTGGCTAAATAATTTCTGATTACTCCACCGCAATCAGTACCACATACCACAATGCTGGGCATGGTAGCTCATGCCTGTAATCTGAGCACTCGGGAGGCAGAGACAGGAGGATTGCTGTGAGTTCGAGGCTCACCTGTGTTACATAATGAGCTCAGGACGAGCCTACAAAGCGATACACTGTCTCAAAAGAAAAAAAGGAATTTCTGGTTACATAAGATATATTTATTGGAAGTAGATTGTGAATAGTTTTAAATTTGACTTTTAGTTACTCTTTTTGAAATTTTCTTATTTTTTCCTTATTGAATATCTATTATTGTGATTATTTTTGGTGTTGAAAAAAGATTTATTCCCTCTGTAAATTCTCATCTTACAAAGTGTATTCTGTGCAATTCATTAAGACTCTGCCTTGGAGTTCTTGTTTTATATTTTTAGTACCTGATCTGTCCGAGTTCAACCAGTCCAATTTTCCTCAGTAATGCTTTTTAAAAATAACCTATACGTTCAATCCCCGGTTCTACAAAAATAAATAAAAATGTAAAAATAATTTTAAAGTAAATAAATAAATAATAACCTATCAGGCTGGGGATTTAGCTGAGTGGTTCCAGCACCTGCCTTCTAAGCACAAGGTCCCTAGTTCAATCCCCAGTAATCACATACAACAGTGCTGGGCTTGGTGGCTCACACCTATCATCAATCAGAACCACATACCACAGTGCCAGGTGTGGTGGCTCATGCCTGTAATCCCAGCACTTGGGAGACAGAGACAGGAGGATTGCTGTGAGTTCCAGGCTCACCTGGGCTACGTAGTGAGCTCAGGGCCAGCCTGAAATACAGAGCAAAACCCTGTCTCAAAAAAATAAAACACAAAACAAAACACCTCTAATTAAACTATCAATACTTCTCTTTTGATGAGCACTGTATTTTACCATACATAAAAGTTACTTTTTCTTTTATCTTGATACGCCAGCAGTATATTCAAGACGAGTTGCATGTGGATACGAAAAAGTAAAGAAACATAATCTTCCCAATGAACTCTCTATTCAAGAGAAACTGAGAAAGTGTTGTAGTAGAATGAAGTAGAAGTCCTATGCTTGACAGAAAGTTTTACCAGATAATTTCTAAGACCTTTCTTACCACTTAGGAAATATTACTATATTGTGCCACTGTAATTTATATGAGAAAAAAAAGGAAATCTTTCTTTAAATAAAATATAGATTATGAATATTTTTATCAAAGCATATGTAGTTTGTAATACTTTTAAACATAACGTTCAACTTTGAAGATTCTATTAAAATAATTTTTATATAGTACGCAGATCTTTAAATATCAAGTGAGTAGAATAATCACAGTGTTCTGGATGCATATTGTACATTGATTAATTTATGCTCTTTTGGTCTAGAGTTCACCAGTAAAGCCAGTAGCCATTAGGGAGTTTCAAAAGCCAGAAGACATGAGACGATGTTCACACCAAAACAGGTTTGAAAAAGCAATTCTGCATACTTCTTTCCATTTTAACTTTCAGTAATAAGGTGTGTTTGAGTTTTATGCCGACCCATATGTAATGAAGATGTTTAGATAGTGTGCTGTGTGTTTTACAGACCATGTATTTAAAACTAAGGGACAGTGTGTTTTTGTGCTCATGCCATAAAATAGAGTTGAATTAGATTTATTCTAAATTCAGATCAACTAAACTATTATCTGTACAATTAATTGATTTGAAACTACTTACTGGCAACGGATTATCATGTTGACAATATGGATTGTTGCATAAACAAGACTTAAAATGTTCCTTTTGGTTTGAACCTGTACAAACAGGTTAATCACTTTTATCTGTTTATTTACTAATACAGTTGATAAAAAGCCAGCTGATGGGACAGTCATGTATGTATCACTAGTGGCTTAAGCTTCTCAGCAATGAGAAATACAAATTCCAGCCATATCATGAATGTGTTAAAGATTTTCAGAAGTCTTCTTGATTGATTGATTGACATGGTTGTGGGGATTGAACCCAGGGAATGGTGAGGTACATCTCCAGCTTTCCACCCAACCTACTCCAGCCTTCTAAGGCAGAGTCTTGCCCTGTGCCCAGGCCATCCTGGCACTTGTAACCTTCCTAGCTCAGCCTCCCATGTAATTAGGTTTACAGGTATCTTAACACCACTACTGGCTTTCAATTTTTTTTAATTTAAAGTGTTTACTGGATAACTAAAACGTAGATAGAGGGCAGGGATTTAGATCAGTGGTTCTGGTGCCTGCCTTGCAAGCCCAAGGGCCCAGGTTTGATCCCAGTGACCACATACAACAATGCCTAGCATGGTGGCTTACGCCCACCATCAGTTAGTACCACAAAACAAATGCTCACGCCTATAATCCCCGCACTTGGGAGTTAGAAGCAGGAGGATTGCTGAGTTCAGGATGAGCCTGAACTACAAAGCTAGACCCTATCTCAAGAAACTTAAAAAAAAAAAAAGGTAAATGTAGACAATGATACGCATTCTTGTGCCTTGCTCAATTAATATGACCTTCCCACTATATAGTAACTCTCTATTTCTAAAATTAGTTTGATTGTTTAGATTGTGGCATCTCATTCTTGAATTCTAAAAGATTTCTTGCCATAAACTTTATCCCAGTATTAGAAAATTTTCCAGCTTTTGGTTCTTCTGTGTTTTTATGCAGTCTAAAAACATTAGAGTTAGTATGCCTATTCTTACATGACAGTAAATTTATTATGCAGAACTGTTATACATAGTTCTTTATACTTTATGGTATTATTAAAATTATCTTGAACTGTGATATAGATAGAAAGAATAAACTGAATAAAATAATGAGAGAAAAAGGTATTATAACTTGATCTTTTGTAATCTTATCACTTATTTCCTAAAAGACTTGGTTAAATTTTACATGCTTTGAAATTTATCTCAAAATGACTTCTTTGAGAATCCAATTTCACACACAGGTTTACTGTTATTACATTTTTCTCCCCTTTAGTACCAGGGATTGAACTCAGGACTTCGTGCTTGCCAGGCAGGCATGTAGCTACTGAGCTGCATTCCTGACCCTATTATTACATTTTTGCTCACCTGATTGGACATAGCTTTATCTCCTGTCCCTCTCACTTCCTGGGTCCATCCTTGGTGAAGCTGAAGTACTTTAGGATTTATTAGAAATCCTCAAAGCCCATCAACTAGTGAGTGGATAAAAAAGTGTTGTTGTTTTTTTTATATATAAAATGAATAAATGGACTGGGGATTTAGCTTGATGGTTTTGGTGCCTGCCTTGCAAGTTCAAGAACCTAGATATGATCCCCAGTAACCACATACCACAGTGCCAGGCATAGTAACTCACTTCCACCAGCAATCTGTACCTGATTCACGCCTGTATCCCAGCACTCAGGAGGCAGAGGTAGGAGGATTGCTGTGAGTTTGAGGCTTGCCTGGAGTACATAGTGAGCTCAGGTCCAGCTTGAACTACAGAACAAGACCCTGTCTCAAAAATAAAACAAGATAAAATGAGATAAGGTAAAATAAAATAATAGTGTTATGCAGCCATAAAGGAAGATTGAGACATTTATAGGTAAATGGATGTAATTTGAAGCCATATTCATAAGTGAAATAATTAGGATACAGATATGTAAATACTGTATTGTTTCTCTAGTGTGAGAAATTGAAGTTGTAAATGAGATCCAAAATGTATACTAGATGTGAAATAGGAAGAAAATATTCAAAGGGAAAGGGGAATTGAGGGGTCAGGAGAAAGAAAAGAAAAGAATTTAAGGTTAAAAGGAAAAAATGGAAATATAGCTTTTGTATACAGGAAGTTAGAGGAGTTGAGAATGCAGGAAAATGAGAAAAATATAAATCAATATATATTATGTACAAATTTTCAATGATGAATGTGATCATAATGTATATCTGAAATATACCAGTAAACTCAATAAAGAAAGAAAAAATCCTCGAAGTAGGAGCCAAGTTTTTACTCAACCACTTTATGTGTTAGATTTCTATCACTTCTCTTTCAAATTTAGCAACTTAAAGCTATACCTATGTATTACATCACAGTTCCATGGGATAAGGGACTGGACAGAGCCATCTGGTTCTCTGCTTAGAGTCCCATAAAGGCCCAAGGGCAAAGCATTGGCTGGCCTGGATTCCTGACTGGAGACTCTGGGAGAATCCATGTTCAGGCTCGAGCATGTCTTTGGCAGAAGTCAGTTCCACACAGCTGTAGCGCGGAGTGCCATGTTTCCTACAGCTGCCAGGTAGGAGTCATGCTCAGCCGTTAGAGACTACCCACATTCCATGCTTCCTGGTCCCTTCCATGCACAAGATAATAGAAGCAGGCTAAATTTTTGACATTTTAAACTTTTTCAGCTTCCCTTCTTGCCCATCTCACAGATTCATTTGGCTTCCTCTTCTGCTGTTAAGGGTTCCTGGCTAAGTTGGGTGCACCTGGATCATCTCCCCACTTTGAAGTCAATGGAGGCTGGGGATTTAGCTTAATGGTTCTAGGGTCTGCCTGGCAGGTGCAAGGTCCTGAGTTGGATCCCTGGTAACCATATACCACAATGCCAGGTGTGGTAGCTCACACCTGTAATTGTGGCACGCAGGAGGCAGAGGCAGGAGGATTGCTATGAGTTGGAGGCTGGCCTGGGATACATAGTGAGTTCAGGGCTCAGTGCAGAGAAGGTTAAATGGTGTCACAGAGCTGATGGTTTTATTAAGGTGAGGACTGAGAAGTATCTGCAAGACTTGGGTGTGTTTACCAGGACAGACTCGAGAGCTGAAAGAGCAATTTGGTGGAGCTATTAGGACAACATCCAGACAGCAGGCAGCCTAATATAAACTGGAGCATTAAACTGACAGGGATACTGACCAGCTTTGTAAAGACATTTTGTTGTAAATAGAAGGTAGATAGCTTTGTCTGCTGATGCCCACCTATAGTCCCAGCTGCTTGGAGGCTGAGATGAGAACACAAGTTTGAGGCTAGTCTGGACAACTTGGTGTGAACCCAGCTCACAGTTTTAGTAAGAAGGCCAGGGTTGTAATCCAGTAGTAGAGCATTTGCCCTAGGTTCCATTCCCAGCACTACGAAATAAAAAAGAAGAGAAGGAAAAGAAGATACAAAAATTTAGTAGAACAAAAGTATTAAAGACACATGTTAGAAACACTTAACAGGTAAAGTATAGAAGGTACTGTATTTGAAGATTAAAAAGCATTGTGTTAGGTTTTGGTTTTCTGTTTTTGGGTTTTTTTTAGCTTTTTTTTTTTTTTGAGACAGGGTCTTTGTAGTTCAGTCTGGCCCTGAGCTCAGCCTCAAACTCACATCACAGCAATCCTCCTGCCTCTGCCTCCCAAGTGCTGGGATTACAGGCATGAGCCACCACGCCCAACACTGGTATGTGGTACTGGTTGCTGCTGGACGTGAGTCTCCACACCCAGTATAGGTATGTGGTTACCGGGGATCGAACCCGGGTCCCTGCGCTTGCAAGACAGGCGCTGGAACCACTAAGCTAAATCCCCAGCCCTTTTTTTAGCTTTTTGAGACAGGGTCTCACTTTGTAGTTCAGGCTGGTCCTGAACTCAACCTTTCACTCAGCAATCCTCCTGCCTCTGCTTCCCAAATTCTGGGATTAAAGCAGAAGCCATCACACCCGGGATTGTGGTATGTGGTACTGATTGCTGGTGGGCAGGCGTCTCCACACCTGGTGTATGTGGTTACTGGGGACCAGAACCTTGCACTTACAAGGCAGGTGCCAGAATCACTGAGCTAAATCCCCAGTCCTAAAAAGCATTGTTAAAACAGCATTTATATCAAGGCACACATACCTGGACAAAACGTATTAATTCCTTTTACTTTAAATGTATGATCATTAGAATATATTTTCTATAGTATTCCATAGATATTCTGTATCTTATTTAATCTTCCTGACATCTCTTTGAGGTACAAAATAATTATCCTCAGTTTATAAAGAGAAAGTTGAGGCATGAGGAAGTTAAATAAAATTTCCTTATTCATTGAATTAGGCCATGCCTTGGAGACCAGTCTAGACTTGTGAGCAAGTATGAATACATGAGATGTAAGCATGATCATAAGCTGAGTCTTCTCCCTGCTGCCTAAGATTTTATCTGGGTGTGAGTGCGGTGGGTGTGAGTGTAGGAACCTTGGCAAATTGCCATTTCCCTGTATTATTAGTAGGAGGCACTTGGGGCTAAAGTGATAGCTCAGTTTTAACCTAGCGTGTACAAGGCCATTGGTTTAGTCCCCAGCACTGCATAAAAGAAAATAAGTAGGGAACAACTATGAAAGCTTTTAGAGATTTCTTTTTTATTTCCCATAATATTTATTTTAATGATGTATTTTTATTTCCTTTGATTTATTTCATTGAAGCACACCTTCAGTGCATTTAAATCACCTTGATAGGCTAATAAACACTTTCACGTTTCAAGTCTAAAGTGTCAAAAAGTCACAAAGCCACCATTTGTAGTTTCAGACAGAAATGTGATTACAGAAACTTGAAACACTGTGTCAGCTTCAGGAAAAAGATAAATTCCCTAATTATAAGAATTAACACTAACAGGGCCGGGCGGCCAGGGATTTAGCTCAGTGGTTCCAGCATCTGCCTGGCAACCCTAAGGTCCTGGGTTTGATCCTGGTAACCACGTACAATGCCAGGCGTTGTGACTCACGCCCACCAGCAATCAGTACCACATACCACAGTGCCAGGCGTGGTGGCTCACGCCTGGAATCCCAGCACTCGAGAGGCAGAGACGGAGGATTGCTGAATTCAAGGCTGAGTTCAGGACCAAGTTTAACTACAAAGTGAGACCCTGTCTGAAAAAACTAAAAAAAAAAAAAAAACCCACTAACAAACAAGTACTCCCCTTCCCCCTTTCTTGCATCAAATAAGGTTTTACTTTTTTCTTAAGAATAAAAATCAGCCACGCATGGTGGTTGCACACCTAAAATCTCATCTACTCTACTGAGGCAGGAGGATGGCAAGTTTGAGGCCAGCTTGGGCAGTTTAATGAGACTTTGTCTCAAAATAAAAATTAAAAAGTCAAGGGATCTGTCTCAGTGGTAGAGCTCTTGCCTACCATTCAGAGGCTCTGGATCAAATTCCCATTATCACAAAAAAAGAAAAAACAAACAAACAAATAAAAAAACTTAATATAGTCTTACTTTTGCTATTAACATTGCTTCAAGGTTGAAATTGAAGTGGGAATTATTTATAGGTACAGTTACCAGGTTCTGACTCCAGATCTCTTCTGATAAAATGGCTTTGTATATAAAAGCATCTGTTTACACACATCTTGTTTCAAACATGGTTGCAAAGAAGATCGTAGTTATATATGTTATAAAGACGTGACACCACTTGACAGTGATCTCAGCTAACCGTATCACCGTGCTGGCTGACACAGACAGGTGTTCTCTAGCTGTTATCAGGAGTGTCATCTTGGGAAATGGGAGTTGGAGCATCAGTGTTGCTATGGTTTAATTTAATGACTGAGGCTCAGGTTACAAAATGAAGTTACTCTTGCTGTGTTAACTAGGTAGCTTGCCTGTGATTAATAGAAAGCTACATTAATAATTAAAGTTTCCTTTTGTCTGTCTTGGTATCAAAAAGATTTTTCTTTTTTTCTGAGTCAGGATTCCAGTTGAGCCACCTTCTCTCTCATCACTATCACCAAGCCATAGCCAGGTAATTTTTAGTTTCTTTATTTATTTTTGTTGTTTCAATTTTGATTTTTAAAAACTAAGGTGAATTTCCTTTATAATTCTTAAATTACCATGAATTGGCAATTGGCACTTATCTATAAACTTTACTACTTGTCTTCTCTGTTAAAACCACATATGTACATGATACTTGCTCACAGTGTTTTCAAATACCCTGCCCCTAACTGCAGCCCCACTTTTGTATGCAATATACTTCCTTTGTTTCAGCTCCCACATGCAGACTTAGAGCTGCACCGGAGAAGAGAACAGTTGGTAGAGCGTGCTCGGAGAGAGGCACAGCTGGCCGCCTTGCAGTACGAGGAGGAGAAAATGAGAACCAAGCAGATGCAGAGAGAGGCTGTCTTGGACTTTGTCAAGGTGAGGCATTTGACCTCATTGCTGATACTCTGAAAGTAGTTTAGTGACTTAGTAAAATTCTATCTCAGAAATTGTTTTTTGTTTTTTGTTTTTGTTTTTTTTGAGACAGGGTCTCGCTTTGTAGTTCAGGCTGGCCCTGAGCTCAGCCTCCAACTCACATCACAGCAATCCTCCTCCCTCCGAGTGCTGGGATTACAGGCGTGAGCCACCACGCCTGGCACTGTGGTATGTGGTACTGATTGCTGCTGGGGTGAGTCTCCACACCCAGTATTGTTATGTGGTTACCAGAGATCGAACCCCGGCCCTTGCGCTTGCAAGACAGGCGCCGGAACCACTGAGCTATATCCCGGTCCCCTCAGAAATTGTTTTTTTAAAAATTTGTTTTTTTGAAACAGGGTCTTTGTAGTTCAGGCTGACCCTGAACTCACTATGTAATTTGGGCCAGCCTTGAACTTTGGCAATCCTCCTGCCTCTGCTTCCTGAGTACTGGCATTATAGGCATGAGCCACCATGCCAAACTAAAAAAATTTTTAATGGGCTGGAGATATGGCTCAATACAAAGGCCTAGGTTCAAACCCCAGTAGTGGGGAAAAAGGAAAGTTGCTTTTTATATAGCCTCTTGAAAATTAATCAAAGTTCTGCATTTGTTTATATAATCTTTTTATTAAGGAAGATGTGAATGCTCATGTTTCATAGAGAAACAAACTACTGTTGTAGGAAAACTAAACAATATAGCCATCACAACTCGTTTTCAGATAGAAAACAAATCTAAATCCCAGTTTGGTGGTGAATGACTATAATCCCAACATTTGGGAAACTGAGGCAGGACAATCACTATGAGTTCAAAGCCAGCCTGAACTACAGAATGAGACCCTATGTTAGGGAAAAAAGACCTAAAATTTTTAAAGCCTAACTTGTTCACTTATTCTTGTATTAATTTTGGGTGGGAGAGGGTTATTTGTTTTGTTTTGCTTTCAGACAGGGTCTCACTTTGTAGTTTGGCTTAACTTTCAGTTCAGTGTGTAGACTAGGATGGACTCAGATTTTCAGCTATCCTCATGCCTCAGCCTCTTGAGTGCTGAGACTCCAGGCATGCACCATCTTGATTTCTTTTTTTTTTTAGATTTTTTGAGACAGGGTCTTGCTTTGTGGTTCAGGCTGGCCCTGAGCTCAGCCTCAAACTCACATCACAGCAATCCTCCTGCCTCTGCCTCCCGAGTGCTGGGATTACAGGCGTGAACCACCACGCCCGGCACTGTGGTATGTGGTACTGGTTGCTGCTGGGCGTGAGTCTCCACACCCAGCACTGTTATGTGGTTACCGGGGAATCGAACCCGGGCCCTTGCGCTTGCAAGACAGGCGCCGGAACCACTGAGCTAACTCCCCAGCCCTTGATCTCATTTTTTGATGTGATATGCCTGTACAAGAAATATAAAAATGCATAAAGTACAAGTCCGGTGCAACAGGATAGTTTATGTTTTTGTTTTTCTTTTTCTTTTTCTTTTTTTTGAGACAGGTTCTCACTTTGTAGTTCAGGCTGGTCCTGAACTCAGCCTCAAACTCAGCAATTTTCCTGCCTCTGCCTTCCTAGTGCTAGGATTACAGGCATGAGTCTCCATGCTCAGCATTGTTGTATATGATTACTGGGGATCAAACTAGGGACCTTGTGCTTGTAAGACAGATGCCGGAACCACTGAGCTATATCCCTGGCCCTAAAATACTAATTTTAAATCAGTGACAAAGGAAGAGTTCAAGAAAAAGTATCATCAAACTTAACTTCAGAAGTAGGTGCTTTGAGATTGTAACAAAAAAGTAAGGAAACAAATTTTATGTATATGGGGGGGTGGTAGGGTGGGTAGGGCTATGGGAAAAAATGAGAATTAAGTTGTGTCGTATACTGGTACAAATCCCCATTATGGAGTGCAATCATGATGTGTATATTTAATGTACCAATAAAGATTAAAAAAAAAAAAAGAAGAAGAAGTAGGTGCTATGGGCCTCGAGAATAGGATGAAGGTGTTTCATTTCTTTGAACACTGACACACCACTCTTAAGTACATCCTCTATCTACCTCTAAGAAATCCTTCTATATCCCTAGAAAAAGATAACAGTGTGGTGGTACTTGCTGGTAATCCCAGTACTTCGGAGGCTAAGGATTCCCATGAATTCTAGGCTAGCCTGAACTTCACAATAAGACCCTGTCTCAAAATACAAAAACAAACAAACAAAAAATGGAATGGGTAGGCACTGTACATCTAAGAAGAAGAAAATAATTAAAAATGGGTTTACCACAATGCCAGGTGTGGTGGCTCATGCTTGTAATCCCAGCACTCGGGAGAGAGAGGAAAAAAGATTGCTGTGAGTTCAAGGCTTCCCTGGGCCACATAGGGAGCTCAGGGCCAGCCTGAACTATAAAGCAAGACCCTGTCTCAAAAAATAATTTTTTAAAAACTGAGTTTATTCCAGATTGAAGGAATAAGTCAGTCAGGAGCTACAAATGAGCTCATACAACTTGTTATTTAAAATGATACCTGTGTGTGGTGTCACACACTTGGAATCCCATTACTGGAGAGGCTGAGACAGGAGTATCCCACTGAGTTTGAGACTATCCTAGGCAACATAATGAGTTCAAGGCCAGCCTGATCTCCTTAAAAAGACTCTGTCTGTAAAAAAAAAAAAAACCATAAATGAAAGAGTGGTACTTGAAGTAAATACCAGCTTGGTTAGAGTTTTTGCTGATGACAAAAAGAAAAAATAAATTGGTGAAATGGTTAAGATGACAATGTTAGTATTTCCTAAAATTTACTGAATATTCATACACACACATACCCCAGGTGGTGTTCTAAGAACTTTATATGAACTCATTTAATTTTCTCAGTAGTCTTATAAATAGATACAATTATTTTCTTGTTGTGATAACAGCTTAACCAAGTCTAAGGTTAAATACCCAGCTAGTAAGTGGGTGGACTCCATATGCTACTCTGACCTCATTATCATCGTATCTCTCAGGAAGTGATATCCCATGTGCTCTGTGTTGACTAAGTTAATATTTAGCCTACCTTTGGAGACATTCCGTAGCTAGTAAAAGAAACTCACCCTGCAGACATTCATGAATGCAGGTTAGATTAGAGATTGATCTTGGTCTGTTGGGCAGAAGAGAAACAGAAGTTTTTAAGGAGGAGAAAACACAAGAAATACTTCTGCAAAAGTAGTCTACTCATGTTAGAACAGGTTAGGAAGAAAGAGACTAAGAGGAAGAAAGTGGAATAGAAAGTAATTGCAATAATTAGACACTGCTACAAAATGAATTAATTAAACTGGATGGTTCCTACAGTGCCAAAAGGCTGGTAGTGTTGCAACAGCAGCAGGAGCTTGGAGTCAGAAATATCTGAATTTTAGTCCACCTTTCCCACTCATTACATGCTTGATTTTCCAAGAATTACTAAAGCTATTTTGTGCCTTGAGTTTCCTCGTATGTATACTATTTAACAATTAAATATTAACTTTCAGAATATTACACATGTATAATAATAATTCTAGCATAATAGGTGCTATGAGTCTAGCAGTGTGGGAAGAATGTAGAAAGTGGAGTCAGGAGGTGGGTATAAATCTCAATTTTGCTACTTCCCAACTTTGTGACCTTGTGTTTGTCCCACAACCTCTCCTTAATTTTTTATCTCTAAGTGAATGTGATTGTGATATTTATTTATCATAAATAAAGGAAGTAGGTTTTATAGAGATGAGAAAGGGGATCTGAGCATGGGACAGGGAGAGAGGAAGGCCAGGAGGGGAAAGGGAAGTAAAAATGAGGAAGACAGGCAGGGGATTTAGCTCAATGGTTCAATATCTGCCTGTCAATCCTGAGTTTGATCCCCGGTAACCACATACCACAATGCTGGGTATGATGGCTCATGCCTGAAATCCCAGCACTCAGGAGGCAGAGGCAGGAGGATTGCGGAGAGTTCAAGGCCAGCCTAGGGTACATAGTAAGTTCATGGGTAGTGTGAACTGCAAAGCAAGACCCTGTCTCAAAATAAATAAATAAATAAATAATGATGAAGATGTACTTCGTGTACCAATTCTCCCAAGTAGAGGAATAGAATTATTACCCATCACAAACACATATCAGAAAAAAATATTTTGTATAAAGACATATTACAAATCACTGACTATGGTATCACATTGGACACTGAATGTGGGTTGATTGGGAGTTTTCCATTTAGAATGTTTGTACAGGCTGTTGAGAATAACAGATTCAGCTGATAGAAGGTTAGAGCTGTTGGCATTAGCATGGTATTTAAAGTGGTTAAGAGAATGAGTTCATTGAGAGAATACAGGAAGAGCTCAGTGTGTTTGTGTGTGTGTGTGTGTGTGTGTGTGTGTGTGTGTGTGTGTGTGTGTACATACAGTTTTTTAAAATATCTGCTTATAGGGCCAGGGATATAGCTCAGTGGTTCCTGCGCCTGTTTTGCAAGCGCAAAGGCCCGGTTCGATCCCCGGTTAATCACATACAATACTGGGTGTGGAGACTCACATGCAGCAGCAATCAGTACCACATACCACAGTGCCGGGCATGGTGGCCCACACCTATAATCTCAGCACTCAGAGACAGAGGCAGGAGGCAAAGGCAGAACAATTGCTATGATGTGAGTTGGAGGCTGAGCTCAGGGCCAGCCTGAACTACAAAGCAAGACCCTGTCAAAAAAAAAAAAAAATATATATATATATATACCTGCTTATAAATGGTTGCAGAAATACAGTGGTATGCCTATAATCCCACCACTTGGGAGACTAGTGTAGGAGGATCACTGTGAGTTCAAGTCCAGACTAGGCTACCTAGTGAGTTTGAGGCCAGCCTCAACTATATAGCAAGGTCTTACCTCAAACACAAAAAAAATTAAAATATTCAGTGATACAGTTGTAGGATTCTTTTAAATTTAAATTGTAAAATACTGTATTTAAGGCAAAGGGGAACATCTTAAGTAGTAAATCTAGAAAAGTGTTATATTTAAGGAATGAAGAAATGTGTGATTGATAAAATATTTCTAGTGTTCTAGATTCTAACCAATTTTCTGTTTTGGGGGGCTTTGGGGTATCTAGCAAAAGGCATCACAGAGTCCACAAAAACAACAATCCCCAATGGATAGTGAGGTAAGTCAGTGTAATCACCTTTTCTTCGGAATTTCTTATTTTTCCTATGGAAATGAAATGTTTTACATGTGATTGCCCTGTTTTCAGTGGTCATAATATTGTCATATTTTTTTCCACCATGAAATTCTACTTACAAAGAAATGATATTATAGGCAAGAGAGTTGTGTCGAAAACTAGGGATCTAGCTGGCTGTGATGGCGCATGCCTGTAATCCCAGAACTGAGGAGGCTGAGGCAGGAGGATCGCCATGAGTTCAAGGCCAGCCTGGGCTACATAGTAAGTTCAAGGCCATCCTGAATTACATAGTGAGACTTTGTTTCAAAAAAAGAAGAAAATGCCCAGGAGTCAAGGTTCTGTCACAGCTGCCCGTGCACTTCTCCTAGAAGTTATCACCCTCTCTGTCTCTGCTGCCACACCAGGGCCTTCTCACCTGTTGCAGTGTCCAGATCATGAGAGAAAATTCTAAAGAGCTTCTCTGATGTAGGTGACCATTGTTGCTGTTAAATTAAAGGCTCCAGGATTTCACCTTCAGTGGTTATTTCAATGTTACCAATTAAAGTGTGTGTATATTAATTTTGACTTCTCTTCAGAAAGTATTTAGGCAGTAAGATCTATTTCGTTTCTTTTTTTGAGACAAGGTCTCACTATATAGTTCTGGCTGGTCTTGGTCTGACTGTGTAGCCCAGGCTGGTTTCAATCTCATGGCGATCTTCCTACCTCAGCCTGCTGAGTACTGGGATTACAAGCATGCACCACCACGCCCAGCTCCAATAAGATCATGTCTGAAGTTTGTTTAAACTGTTCAGAAGAAATCAGGACTCAGGGGTTGGGAATTTAGTTCAAGTGGTACTGCGCCTTCTTTGGAAACACAAGTGCCCAAGTTCAATCCTTAGTACCACAAAAAAAAAAAAAAAAGAAAAAGAAAATCAGGGCTCAGAATTAATTTATTGCCTGTTACAGTACATTGATTCAGATGACTGTGAATGTGGTCCTGTGTCAGCATCTTCCAAAATGTGGCTTAATATATCTCTGTCCTCGTGTGTGTTTGTTTGAAATGCGTCACTTGTGTGCGTAGTTTGCTTTTGACATTGCTTCATTTTTTCCACTTCTCCAGTGTCCCTTCCCACCCAGAAGGTCTCAGCACACTGATGATAGTGCCTTGTTAGTGGTAAGATTTATGAAAATCATTGCTCTGTCTGGAGATTGAAGAGGAAGCTATGTGCATTTCACTCAGAAATGACCTGAATATCATAAAACAGGATGAGTGTCACTGCTGAAAGCTTTGTAGGAGCCAGACCCGTGTCTTAGCGTTGCCATCCACGTTGCCTGGTGTTTGAAGGCTGCAGCTGGGATTCACAGTCACTGCAGTACTTCCCAAAGAAAAGCATTAGCAGTAAGAACTGGGCTGGCTTTATGTGAAAGGCATAACACACCATCAGCTGTTTAAAGGCTTCTCATTCAGGTGCACATTATTGTGTTAATTCGACTCGAGCCACCTTTGTATTAAATGGTGTCCCTTACTCCATGATACTATTATACAACTTTACATTTGGCATCCTAGTTTACTATTATGTGTTTTAAGCTGCTGGAAATCCCAACTTAGTTTCTAAATGCTTACATCTTGAGATTATTCCTCCACTCATTTTTAAACTCAGGAAAACATTTCCAGGGAATGCTAACTACTGATCATCTGTAACACTGATTTTCTTTTTTGTTTAAGTTTAGTCTTGGGTGGACTTTTGGAGGGGTTGGGATTATGTTTTGTTTTGTTTTGTTTTGGAAACTGGGGCTCACCATGTAACCCACATCGGCCCAGAACTTACTGTGTAGTCCCTGCTAGCCTTGAACTCATGGCAATCCTCCTGTCTCAGCTCCCCAAGTCCTGGATTACAGGCACACACCCAACTAATACTGGTTTACTTTTTATTGCCTTTGTCACCAACTGAAAATTACTATAACATGAAGCTTTATTTAAAGTCTTAACTTTTATAAGCCTTGCAAGGAATTTCTCATCATTTATAGAATTGCTTTTCCCATCATGATTTATGCTATTATTTTAATGGTAATATCAAAACCTAGCAATTCAAAAGTCTAGTGTCTGCAGCAAGTCCTGTGTTCATGTGAGAAATGCTGCTATATGTGTACCATGTGAGTCATATCCCTTGAGCATCAAATTCCTCCTGTGCAAACTCCCACTGTCTGTTAAAATTTCTGTATATTCTGCAAGTTTCATTTTCTTTCAGATGGGTAAAGCACATTTGATTGGGCAATCTTAAAACTCCAGGACTCTGGAGTTTTAATGGAAATTAATTGGCATGAGAAGTCAAAAGTTCTTTAACGTAAGGAAATAATGAAAGCAGATCTAGGTCTGGCTGGCTCAGGACGTGCAGTGGACACCATACTGTACTGTACCGTATTGCCTTCCTTATAATAACTGAATCAGTTTGTGAAAGTAAAATAGTTTGGAAAGACAGCAGCAAATCCCCTTAGCGTGAAATTTGAAATAGCCTTCATCAGTTTGTCCAAAAAATACACTTGTACTTAGTTAAAAGTATTCATGTCTGACCTCCTAAGTTAGCTGGCCTTTAAAAATAAGGTGTTTTTTTTTTAATGAGATGGCCTTTAAAAAAGAATTGTTTTATTTCTTTGTATGGTAAAGGGTCCAACCAGCACTCTGCAGACTCCTATTTTATTTTCTGTCTTGGCTTCTCTGAACTACTCTTCAAAGGTTTCATGTTGCTCCTAGTCTAAACCTCTTCCCAGGTCTCGAAGCTCTTTCAGGCTCTGGCTCCTCCACCTCTCCAGTGTCATCCCTGGACTTCCCCACCAGCGTTTTCCCAGCTCCCCAGATAGTTAGCTCAGCCCTTGCCCACTGCAGAATGTTTGCCAGTGCCGTCGCTCCCACCGAGGCTCCAGGCTGATGCCCACTTAACAGTCGTGGACTGCTTACCTGTCTCATCATTAAATGACTGTTCTGTGTTCTCCTAGCCTCACATTAAGGTTTTATCTTCATTGTTACCTTTTGGTTTTTTATATATTTTTACTAGTTCATATTAATTTTATAAAATACTGACTTTCAGTGTGGTGTTTTTACACATGCATATAACATTTTGAGCAAATCCATCCCCGTATTACCTTATTTTATATCCCTACCTCCTCCCTTCTTCTTCCCTTTCTCCCTCCCCTTCACTGTGTTTGTTAAAGATAAAAGAATCAAGGAAAAGAAGAATTCTGCTTTACCCTCTTACAGTCATTTGGATCCAAATGGCAGAAGTAAAATGCTATTTTTTTTTCTTTTTATTTGAGACAGGATCTCGCTTTGTAGTTCAAAATAGCCCTGAGCTCACTGTGTTGCCCAGGCAAGTCTTGAACTCACAGCAGTCCTCCTGCCTCTGCCTCCCGAGTGCTGGGATTACAGGCATGAGCCACCACGTCCAGCACTGTGATGTGTGGTACTGATTGCTGCTGGGTGTGAGTCACCATGCCAGCATTGTTGTATGTGGTTACTGGGATTGAACTAGGAACCTTGCAATTGCCAGGCAGACACCGGAACCACTGAGCTAAATCCCTGGCCCAAAATGCTAATTATATATAACAAAAAATTTATTGGTGCATTTTAGACATATAATGATACATAACATTCATTACAGGGAATTTGTACCTGTATACTATATATACCTCCCGCTCTTTTTTTCCCATCCCCCTTCCCCTGTACAAAAGCTTTGTTTCCATTTTTTCCTTCTATGTGCAATACTAATTTCATCTTTAGGTGTGA
Organism: Petromus typicus; assembly: GCA_004026965.1. Taxonomy (NCBI): domain Eukaryota; kingdom Metazoa; phylum Chordata; class Mammalia; order Rodentia; family Petromuridae; genus Petromus; species Petromus typicus. Next base: position 20,876 of record PVIR01027244.1, read on the forward strand.
CGTAGGTTTCTCCTGTCCTGCCTTAACCATCAGAGCTTTGAATTGAATTACCGCCAGTCTTAACATTGAGAAAATGCTGTTCTGATTCACCCCAGCTCTACTTAGTTAAAATGAACTTTTTGACTAAATTAATTTTCCATCATAGAGAAAGCAGAGAACTCCACAATTTCAAAGGTATTTTGCTAAAACATGATGATGTTCAGGTTTATTTTTGTATAAAAATCACTTATTAAATGGTGACTCAATTATTATTGAATGATATATGGGATATTGCAAATATCCTGAACTATATAGGTTGAAAAACTATTGTACAAATATTTTCCCCAAATATTGTCTGTCGCAGTAAATACTTGAAGTTTTGTCAGTGACCTTTCTTTTTCTAATTTCATTGATCAGATAGGCCCATTTTGCATTTCGCTAACCTAAATGCTGCTTCTATTTCTTCTTTTTCTCTTTAAATTTAGTCGCTATCAGGGTTGAATCAAGTGAGCTGTGCTGCTACCCTGCCTCATGCTGCTGCCTTCATGCCTCTTAAGGTATCTCTTATTACATTAATTCTCAGGAATTTGGGGAGGGGATATACAAAGTATGCCTTGGATATCCCAATGAATTGATATTACAGCAATCTGAAATCTAGGATTGAATGAAATATATATATTCTGCCAGGGGTAGTGGTGGATGCCTGAAATCCCATCATTTGGGAGGCTGAGGAAGGAGGATCTCTGAGTTTGAGGCCAGCCTGGGCTACATAGTAAGTTCAAGGCTGGTCTTAACTACATGTTGTCTCAAAAAAAGAAAAAAAAGATACATACATACAAACTTGGAGTTTAACATTGATTTCACGAAAAGGTTTTACAACATTTTTTCATGCCAAAAATAGTTACAGAACCTGCAGTAAGTCCTTATATACAGGTTTTGTCTCAAATGTAATTCTCATTTTGTTTTTCAAGTTTCTTTTATTCTTGAGTCACTTTATTATGGTTAATACATAATATCAAATTACCTCTCTTGTCTAATATGCATAGAGAAAAACGAATCCCAGCTCTTCTCATTTAGTAAATCGACCTTTATATTCACCTTTCTTCTTTTATCCCTTACTTTGCTTAAATTTCTAGCTTCTGTAATATAAATGAGACTTTTAAAATTCTTAAATTTATTTTTCCTCTGTATCTAGAAGAATAACCTCTTCCGTTAAAGGTTTTTATTTGTCCCACTGGTCCTTGTCTCATTAGCTTCCTGTCTTCTTCCAACTTGTACCTGTTGAAAGTCAAGGTAGTCTTTTGCTTCCTTATAAAGATAGTCAGCTTTTCCTATTGATTCTTTTTACTAGTTCTGTTCCTCTTGTTTTAAATTAAATTTCTTATTTAAATTTCCATTTTTCCCAAACACCTGAGACATAGTTCATATGAATTTACAATTTTTATGACTATGTCTTTTCCCTGAAAATATAATCTACAGTTTTACTCAAGTGTGCACCTTACTTTGAATCTTAATTCTGGGCCCACTGGTATCAAACTGAAGAACTGTAATTAGATATGAGGCCCTTTCTTGGTTCTGCTTCCTTGCTAGTTCTTCAACATCTGTAATTCAACCAAAGATATTTCAGATTTGCTTAACCATATTTCCTTTTTTGAATAAACTTTATACCTATTTAGCAATTTCTTCTTCTGTTTTAAAGTTCTTTTTCCCAGTGAAAACATCCTAGACCTGAATACTTCTGTAGAAAATACATGCATCATCTCTTAAATGCACGTTTTGCTAATTGAAAAGAAAAATCTTATAACTTAAAAGTTAAATTTTGCCTTCTGGAGGAAAAAATACTTTAGAAACTATTTTAGAAAAATGCTATGAGAAAAATTTTGGTCTCTTACCTATATCTTTTTCAGTGGAATGTTTTGCCTTAGGACAGTCATGTTTCAGAGTCTTTGGAAAGCTTATGAGAGAGACAATTCATCTGAGTAAACACAACTGAGTAAAAAGTTTATCTTTAAAAAATAATGTGCTGGGGGCTGGGGAGTTAGCTCAGTAGTTCCGGCGCCTGTCTTGCAAGCGCAAGGGCCCGGGTTCGATTCCCTGGTAACCACATACCATACTGGGCATGGAGACTCACACCCAGCAGCAACCAGTACCACATACCACAGTGCCGGGCGTGGTGGCTCACGCCTGTAATCCCAGCACTCGGGAGGCAGAGGCAGGAGGATTGCTGTGATGTGAGTTTGAGGCTGAGCTCAGGGCCAGCCTGAACCA